>CABFVX010001046.1:0-11823 GCA_902151425.1 Timema shepardi | reverse complement strand
CCCCCTCACGTTGGTATCCTGTCAAACTCGATCAATTAGTTACGGTAGCACATTTAATTATCATTGTTTTGTTAAATTTCTCTTTCATTAACTGACACGAGTTAAAACAAAAAATATCAGTAGTTTTAGCGGTCACTTAGCGAAAGTTTAATCATGAACGTGCATACGTATATTTTAGGGTTTACATTTTAAAATCATAATATTTTAAACATAAGCGTTTTACTATAATGTTACTGTTTTTTGAATTAATATTACATTTCCATAAACAATTTAAAGTGATAGTATGTTTAAGCTGACCTGGCGGTCTAGGGGTAAGATGTCGGACTTCTGTGCTGGGGGGTCCGGGATTCAATCCTCGGTCCCAGCACAGATCTATCTGATTGCCAAACCCTTCCTTCACCTCTGACAAGACGTGTAATAATTACAACTTGTGAATGTGGGGAATGTACTTCCTCCACCGTGGTTCGGATCCCTCGTTAAAACCGTAGGTCCTCCATTTCATCTCACAATCACACTACCATTACACATTAGCGTAAGTGCGTGTAACCCGAACGGGTAGTAAGATGCAGTAATAATTAAAAAAAATATATCATCTCGTCTTATCATCCCTTCAGGCTATACGTATAAATACTAAATACACTTATGTGTTAGGGATGAATAAAGTTGGATTTAAAGGAAACTTACCGGCATTTGCGTTGAAGGAGAGGGGAAACCATTTAGGATATAATCAGCTTCAGCACACTCGACTGAGATTTGAACCATGATCTCCTTATCATTGGCAGTTCTGGCTATTGCGAGAATGATACTTAAGACCATTAGTCCACCGAATCAGTTTTTTTTTAAATAACTCACACAAATATTATTTTAAAAATATTTTCTATGAGAAAAAGTTAAAATGCAAATAATAATTTAAAAAAAAATAGTAAGTAGGCAAAATCTTCCACTGCAACTTGTTACTTGTCCGGGATTTTTTAAGATTCAAATAGGCAAACGGGGTAAGGTAGGTATAAGAAAGGTAGAATTTGGAATAATGTACCCGAAATCTCTGTGAGTGAGAGAGTGGGAAACCATTTTGGAATGACCAACCTCAGTAAGCCTAGTGAAGATTCGAAACCCGACCTTCCCGTCACCAGAAAACATGACATTAATCCGTAAATAAAAACTTTATGAAATAATGTAAAAGGCTAAGGTTTGAAACCCGACTATGAATGTGTACTTTCTACTTCGCGTCACTCAACCGTGTAAAATAAATAAAATAAAAACTTAACCCACCTTAGATCGTAAACTATTTTTTTAATTTTCTTGCCAAGAATTAATGATCGCTTTGAAACATTCACTTTGAAAGGGTGTTCTTTTGTAGTGCAAAATAAAAGTAGTACATTTTACTATCTAAATCTCTTCACCTTTTTACCTTTTATTCGATTGCACTGGATTGGTAAAACATATTTCCTTGATTTCGGTTTAATTCAGAAAATTGACCCAGTTTTAATGAAATTCCAATTGTAAACAAAAGATGGTTTTGTATGAACCACCAAATATTGTTCAAGACATATTTTGCAAAATTTATTGTCTTCAAATCCTGTGAATAAAACACCTCCTATATCGGCCATTTTTATTTTACAATTTATGGATTGTCAACAATACATAACCCTATCTACCAGAAGTGAATTAATTAAAGATAATTATTATATTAACGTATCTATTATGCATCAAATTACTAACAAAAAAGAGTAATAATTTAAAGTTATTTATGTATTATAATAAATATAAAGAATAAATTCAATATATTTGTCATTGATTTATTTAATCTGTTACAAAAAGCAAATAAACAGCCATCACATTGCTCACAATATTGTATGCAATCGTAATTGCGGTGTGAACAGTCTTGAGGTTAAACTCGTGTGAAATCGATGTGACCAAGGGATTTTACAATTTCTTGCACAACCTTTTGTACAAGAAGTTGTGTCGTGTGTACAGTACATAGCTTTATTCAGCAACTTAATCTGATTTTAAGGAAATAACGCCAGTATTCGGCGAGGTCCGTAAATATAGGAGGGAGAGGCGGTGTCGGATGAGGGGTTTCAGAAGCGTTAATATGCCAAGGCCCTCTTGAGTAGTAAAGTGAATCAAATATCGCTCTTTTTTATGTTCTTTGACTAAAAGTATTATTACTAATAGACTAAGCATGCCTATCCAAAGAACAAAAAGTATCTCCAGAAGTTCATATCAAGAATTTGGTAGTAGGAAAACTTCCAAACCATTAACAAGACTGACATAGAGGGAAATCAAGTCTAATTACTCCAACTATAATTAACTTCTATCACACTATTATCTATTGGGAGGAAAAAACTAAGTTAATTTATAAGTGTCAAATATTATGTCAATGATCATTAAAACATGGAAACGGTGTATATTGAAAATTCCTAATCGTATACTGGTTCAAATAGTGGTTATTCTATAACCTTTAAACATTCTTGTAAAAATATTCATCATTTTTTTGTTCCATTGCAGCTCAAACAATAATTTTGTCAATTAAAAGCCTGTAAAATTTATATATAGTCCACCCTCATCACAGATATGCGTGAAGAGTTGCATACACCTAACTGATTAGGGTGACGTGGCTCCCCTATTGAAAGAATGGTGAGTTATAATACTGTTCGTTTTAGAGCCACGCGTCTTAGTTACTATCTGGTATATCCACCACAGATTTAATTACCGCCTGACAAAGTTTAAAAGAACCTTTAAACATTGGCAGGTAATAATTAAAGAATAACTTCTAAACGGTCTCAAGTCACTTAGGGATGAAGACGCGTACGACCTTTGCTACACAGACGTATTAAAATAGAATCTCCACACCTTGACATTCAAAATTATGGTAATAAAACAGTGATGATAGATGGACAAGGAACAACCTATTTAATTAGTAGTTTTCACTTTCTAACTCACTCCAAAATTGACCTTGAGTGACCCTGTATCCCAGCTTACAAGACTCGGTTGACCACTCTCTCTAGGTTTTCTATAAACTCTATACCCTGGTCGTCAAGCGAAGGCGACATCAGTCGCTGTCTTGTTACGCAAGAGAATGCAGCACGAGCTAAATTGGAAGTTTCAACACATTATTTTGTAATAAATCTTTAAGTTGTAACCCGCCTCGGTGGCGTAGTTGGCTAACGCGCTTGTCGTGTTGAGCTCAGCTGCTGAGGACGGGGAGATCGAGGTTCGAATCTCGGTCAGGTGAACTTGGGGCGGTTTTACCTAAATGTTTTTCCACTCTCCCTCCACGCAAATGCGGGTTCACTTCCTCTAATTCAACCTTTCCAATTCCTAATCCATTAGCGTAATTAGTACTTAAAGCGTATAACCCGAACGGGTAGTAAGACGCAGTGCTAAATATATAAATATATTTAAGTTGTAATACAATATTTTAAGGTGGGATGTAAGGGAACGCTTGCTTAGAACTATATTTTCACAGTTCCCTATCTGGAGATAGTTCCATTCAATCCACCTAATTACACTCTATCCCTATCTTGAGATAGTTATATCCAGTCCACCTCATTACACTCTATCCCTATCTTGAGCTAGTTCTACCCAGTCCACCTCATTACACCATATCTCTTTCAAGTTAATTCTAATGTTATCCTCCCATCTGCATCTAGGTCTTCCCAATGGTCTCTTCCCATTGGGTTTGCCAGTCAATTATCATGGACCCATTTCAAGAATCTCTCATTCGCTCTGCCTGTCCCTCCCCCCGTAATCTGCCAGATTTGATCATCCTAACAATGTCTTATGATGAGTACAGGATATGTAGCTCATAATTATGTAAATTCCTCCACTCCCAGGAACCTCATCCCTTTTTGGACCATATAATATCTTCCTCTTTTGATAAATATTATCAATATTTATTAAATAACAATAAGGTAAAAGTTATCAATACTGGTCGCAAAGAAATGTGTTTGTATTTTCTAAACTATTCTTCCAACCAAAATCAGGCTTTATGTATGTATATAATATGTATGTATATATGTTAGTATGTGTGTATGTATATATGTATGTATGTATGCATGTATATTTGTATATGTTTAAATAATTATTGACTCTGATCCACTACGGTGGTAGAATGGTCTAAGGCGTCACTCTCGTGTTAGACTGTCCTCTGATGACGTGGAGATTGAGATTCTAATCCCAGCTGGGTCTACTGAGAGTGGTTTTTCCTAAGTGGTTTCACACTCTCCTTCCACGAAAATGCGGCTATATTACCTCTAAAATGCTTCCTTTCTTATCCCTACTCCATCAAAGTAAATTATCATAACTTGAACGTGAAGTAAGACACGGTTATATATAATTTTTTCTATCATAGGTCTTCCTAAATAATTAAAGAGTAATAATTATTAAATCCCCAAAGAACTCCCGGTAGAACATTCATTTGTATTTTCATATATATATATATATATATTTAATAATGATTTGAGTTTATTCCCTTATATTTTTTACAAGGTCAGTCCATTAGTTCTAGCTCTATCGCTTTTATACTCTTTCTCTCTCTCTCTCTCTCTCTCTCTCTCTATATATATATATATATATATATATATGTGTGTGTGTGTGTGTGTGTTTGTACAAAGAACTAAACGTTATAACTAAGGGACTGACCTTGTAAAAATATAAGTATATGAACTTAAAAAATAATCATTATTAATAATTAAACAACTATAAAGTCACATGGCCGACTCACTCACTGACATTAATGTTAATCCACTTCCATATGAGCTAGAAACTTGAAATTTGAGAAACATATAGCTCCTAGCCTGTAACCGACGGGAAAATTCCAAAAAGTTTTAAAAAATGATTTTTTAACCCCCGAACAAATTTCAAAATGTTGGAGCAACTTTAAAGTCAAAGCTTTTTTTGGAGGTCTCTTGTGGCTAAAAGGTAAGATCTATAGTATATATATACAATCATACAGAAAGAGAGAGCACTTCAGATTCACTGCTAATAGCTAAGTGTTATACTGGCGTTGACGGAGGGATTGAAGTTTGGATCATTATCATTTTGTTTAAGGAGAGTGTTCTTTTCTTTAGAGAAGTTTAAAACTTTTATCATTCGAATGAGCCTAAAACCCAAACTTTGACAGTAGTGTGACTCGAACCAAATCCTATCGGAGCGGGTTGACCTTTGTTTAAGGCCATCGATCATGGATCTTCGTGTTGAACAGATGTAGGCCACACAGGATGTAGTAAAGATATATATGTATATTTTAATAAAATACATAGAAAAATAAAAGTTTTTACAAAATAGATAAATATGTTTCACTTAAGACACTGCTGATAAATTATTTTTTTTACTTTTTGTTTTGATATTGTGAATATAAAATAAAGAATCGAAATGTTTAAAAATAGTTCGATCTAGAGAAAAAAATATAACCAATTTTCCAATAACAAAATGTCATCCAGTATCTTCTTTTTTTTTAGCTAACGTTTCCTTGAAACATTGGTGCAGGAACAGAAAGGTCCTTGATCAGATTTCCCAGAGGGTTGATGTCCACGATCATCAGGAGCACCATCTGCTCTCCTCCTGTACCTGCCCCCGCCGCACCGCCGACTCCGGACGTACCTCCCGCACCTCCTACACCTTCTCCTGCGCCTCCTGGACCTTCTCCTACGTCGCCTGGATCTGCTTCTGCGTCGCCTGGAGCTCCTCCTGTATCGCCTGGAGCTCCTCCTGCGCCTCCTCCTGCGCCTCCTAGAGCAGCTCCGCGAACGGCGTCTCCTCCTCGATCTTCGCCGGCGACGACTGCGCCCGGCCGAGCAACGCGACCTGCGCCGGGACCTCCTGCGCCGCCTCCTCCTCGACCTACTGCGTCGCCTTCTCGACCTACTCCGGCTCCTCCTCCTCGACCTACAGCGATGCCTTCTCGATCTACTTCGGCGCCTCCTAGATCCCCTGCGTCGCCCACCAACGCACCTGCACCTTTTCCCTCCACGGCTGCGACTCCTCCTGCGACGCCTTGTCGAGCACCGCGCGGCTCTTATCTTAGAGAGCAGCCCTTTACTGAGACTCGGTGAGTCGAGGTTGAGCCTATAGCGTCCGTTCTTGTTCTCGAGCACGTCCGCGGCCACACACTTGTCTAGCGCTTTTATAGCACGGATGTTGCCTCGTTTCTTGACGTCGGTGGGGTCATCTTTACGGATGAACCGGAGTATCTCGGTCAGAGTGGATCCTGATGGCTGTTTCAAAACTTCGACAGCTTCTACCACTTGTTTTTCCAGTTTATTCGCCATATTTTTCGAATAGACCTGTAATGACACCCGAACATAGAATTATTAACTGAGTATGTGCACCGCGTCTCACTACCTGTTCGAGCTATCTGTATACCTACTACAGTAGCCCCGTGGCTTCTTTGGTGCTGACTGACAGCTTACAGCTGACAGCTGACAGCTGACAGTCAACATTTAGGTATATACCTACATTTTGACTGTCAGGATTGACAGCTGCTAAACAAATGTATTTGCGGCTTATATGGTCCGGCGTAGGGATATATAATTTGGTCTGGTAACCTTTCAAAGCTTTTAGCTGTCAGTCGCACCAAAGAAGCCATGGGGCTACTGTAGCTACGTTAATTTGTTAGGTATGAGTAAGGTTGAATTTATAAGAAGTGTACCCACATTTGCGTGAAGGGATATTATAAAACCATTTAGGGAAAATCACTCCCAGTACTCCTAAAAAGGGTTCGATTCCTGATATCCCCATCATCGGCAGTCAGTCTATTGCGAAAGTAACGCCTCAGACCATTCAACCACCGAAGCGAGTCTCCGATGAGTGTGAGTGTGAGGGATAGGGCTCATTCACAGGTACGACTTGGACAAATTCTGCTTATCCTGGCAACACTTCACGCCACTATATTAATCACTGTGGTCTTACCTCTTTCTTTTTCCCTCCACGCCAATGCGTGTGTACTTTCCACCAAAAAATAGGTCCTGATACACACGTTAAATATCACTTATTTCAAAACGTATCTGAACTGAATCAAATAATATCAACGCAATGTAGTTATTTGATCCCCCATTATGCTTTAAAAAAAATGATTATCTCGTTTTAAAATGCAATCTTTTATTCTCATGAAATTCAAGAATAAAGCTACCCTCTTCTGTGGCCACGTAGTCTAACGCACTAATCTAGTGTTGGACTAGACTGCCGAAGACGGGGAGATTGGGTGCACTGAGGATGGTTTTCCACTCTTCCTCCACGCAAATGTGGGCGAACCCCATAAATTAAACCTTGCTAATCCCTAACTCATAAGTGAAACTAATATACAAGCGTATAGCCTGAACAGGTAGTAAGATGCGGTGCCGATAATAAACCTATACAATACCTATTAGTAATCTGTCGTAGTAATAAACTAGTAGTAGGAACTTTTAAAATGAACTATCCTTTTTTGTGGTCAGCTTTAATAATATTTTACTAGGCTATATTAATAGTGTTATTTCAGACGTATTGTCAATATCTATCAAAAGTTCCAACAATTATTGCAGATCAAATGATTTTACGTATAAATAAATGAAAATTTAATAGTAGCTTTTATAAGAAACAAAAGTGTTCCTTTCTATCTAAATGTAACTGTACTTACGCATAGGTTTTAATTTTTGTTATTTGTGATCGCGCTATTGCTGATAAGCAGTTATGTTTTTTTTACATATTCAATTTTACGAAACGTTTAAAATTTACACACACACAAAAAAAAAATTTGTCTGAAACTTATAGAAAATTATTCATTTTGTGATTTGTTTACTAATGATTTCCATGGCAATGTTAAACAGTAATTAATAATTGTCTGTTTACACTTGGAGATAGTAAACTTAAGATACCATGGAATTACTCCAATTTAAGAGAAACAGCCAATGCCAACTAAATATAATATTATGTACCTCTTATTTGCTATTAAATATAATTATAATATAAAACAAATAATTTAGTAGCATTTCAATAAAACATGGGTGGGAAAGTAGTCTATTATAGGCTGGATGTACTGAATTTTTTTAAGGTTTTCCAGTCTCTCTTCACGCGAATGGTGGTATATTTCCTCTAAATCCTGTCTTACTTCATTAGTATGAATATATGGGTATTTTGAATAAGAAGGAAGTGGTTTCCAAATTAATAAAATTAAAATGTTTTGGTTCACTTTTTATAAAACATTTATTATTTTGACAGTTACAAACGTTACTACAATTTTTTATATAAATTTTTATTTAAAATCACCCGCATCAGTGGTAGAATGGTCTAAGGCGTCACTCTCGCATTATATTGGATAATGGCAAGATCGGGGTTCGAATATCAATCGGGTGTACTTAGGTTTTATTGCTAAAGTAATTTATATTCTCCCTCCATGTAAATGTGGGTACATTTATCTATATTACACCCTCCTAATCCGTTATCCAATAGCGTAAAACCCGCTTTGGTGGCCTCAGGGTCCAACGCGCTACTCTCGCAGTCGACTAGATCCCCGATGACGGGGAGATTGAGGTTTGAATCTCAGTCGGGTGTACTGAGGGGTTTTCCCAAAATGGGTTTCCACTCTTCCCCCACGCAAATACGGGTACAATTTTTTAAATATAACCTTCTTAATCCCTATAATTATTAGTGTAATTAGTACATAAGCATATAATCCGAATGAGTAGTAAGGCGTGGCGATTAATAAAAATAAAAATAAACGTGAAGACATATGACCTGTAAATGTAAATTATCACTATGAAAAATACCTATGAAATTACACTAATTATAAAGTCAAATATTATCAAAGTTTATAGAAAAACTTTTTTCTCTCATAGTTCCTTTTCACCTGAATTCCACTTTAACTTTCACGTGACGAAGGAAGTCAGTCAGCCTAATTACTTTCATCAACTTCATAAGACTGAATCTAGATGGCAGATGTGTACGGGAAGATATACTAGAGTAAGTTTAAAACTGTGCAAGAAGATTTACACCTTTTTTTATATCGGTACTCAAAAACACTAAATAATTTTAATTTTAAAATAAATAACTTGGTAGATTTCTTATATCCTTGATTATGTATTCGAGTTTAGTGACAGCTGGCTTTATTTTGTCTGTTATAGTAAAAGCTGCAATATTTGGACCTTTTAAGATGAAATTCAGCTCTTTAAAGCGTCCAAAAATATCAGCCAATTATATTATTATTATTATTATTAGCACCGCGTCTTACTACCCGTTCTAGTTATACGCATTTACGCTAATGTGTAGTGGTAGGGTGATTTTGAGATGAAATGAAGGAGCTACAGTTTAACATGGAATCCAAACCACGGTGGAGGCCTAGCATTCCCCACATTCACAAGTTGTGATTAATAAACTTCTTGTCAGAGGTGAAGGAAGGGTTTGGTAATCAGATAAATCGTTGGCGAGACCGAGGATTGAACCCCGGACCCGGTAATCATCATAGCCAGGAGTTATTTAATAAAACAATGAGAGAGCTCAAAATTGGATTGTGTTAGGAAGATATGTACCTATGAACGTAATTTCATAGCCGGGTTAAAAATATTTCCTCTGGATAACCATCTAACTTCTGTGTGCAGAAGAAGTTTATTGTTCGTAAAAAATAACTCATTGTGACTTGGGTTCATTTTCATCTCCACATCAAGTACTTACCCACGCCAAATCCACTTTATTTTATTTTAATCCCTTTTGATTTCCCAAAATTTTAATGAGAATTTGGTTTTAAAACTGCTGCTACTAGCTGAAAAGTGCTGATAACTTCTGGACAAACTGATCGACTGATAAGATCTGTGATGGCTCTGCACACTCCTCGGAAACGAAAGAAGCAGAGAACACATATGAGATGTAAACTGAACACTGAACGCCTCAAAGAAGATTACATTAAGAATAAGTTCCATCAACTCCTCAGTGAAAAAACTTCCTAAAGAATATCCTGACAATATTGAACAGAATTGGCCAGCGTTCAAGTGTGCAGTACTGTTAACCTGCGAAGAATCGGTTGGTTACACAAAGAAAAAACATTAGGACTGGTTTGATTGAAAATGACCAAGAAATTCAAAGTATCATTAACAAGTAGAGTAATGCACACATTGCTTGGCAAAATGATTCCAAATCAACTTCCAAGAAACAAAAGCATCAAGAAGCCAAAGCCGAATTGCAACGAAGAACTCGGGCCCTGAAAAACCAATGGTGTACTCCAAATTCCATGAAATGCAGCATCTAGCTAAAACCAACAACACCCGAGCTTTCTTCAGTACTACTAAAACTATATATGGCCCGTCTGCTCAAGGCCTAAGTCCCCTTAGATCTAAGGATGGCCCTACACTCCTCAAAAACAGCAGATCTACTAGCACACGCTGGAAGGAACACTTCAAAGAACTATTGAACAGAGATGCACACGTTGATGAGGGCATTTTCACAATCATTCCTCAAAATCCCTTACAAAACCACCTTGGTGAAGCTCCTTCTCTACAAAAAGTCAAAGATTCAATAAGACAGATCAAGAATAATAAGGCAGCTGGCTCAGATGGAATTCCTGCTTAAATATTCGAGGAAGGGGGTCCCTTTCTAATTGAGCATACACATGCGCTCATCGTCAAGATAAGAAACTCCGTAACTATACCTGCTGGCTTAAGAGACGCACTAATAGTAACCATCTTCAAAAAGGGAAACAAGGCTCAGTGTGACAACTATCGTGGAATATCCCTGCTTTCTGTTGCCGTCCAAACTCTTGCCATAATTCTATCCAACCATCTGGTACCACTCGCCGAAGGGTCTTTACCAGAAATACAATGTGGATTTAGACCCAACCGAGGTACAGCTGATATGATCTTCAGTGCAAGGCAAATGCAGGAGAAATCCAGGGAACAAAACCGACCTCTATACATGACCTTCATTGATCTCGTTAAGGCCTTCGACTCAGTTAATCGAGATGTTCTTTGGAGGATCTTGGCTCTAATTGGCTGCCCCTCGAAATACATTCAGATTCTTCGCCTGCTACACGATAACATGAATGGCACTATTCTGAACAATGGACTTGTAAAACCCTTTGAGATCACAACAGGTGTCAAACAGGGATGTTTAATTGCCCCCACTCTATTCTCAACATTTGTTTAAATTATAATTTATCTTATAGATGGGAAACTGCCACCGAGTGTAGAACTAGTGTACAGGGTGGATAGTGGCTTATTCAACCTTAGCAGACTACGAGCGAAGACCAAGATATCTACAACGTCAGGTTTCGAACTCCAGTACGCAGATTACAACGTTGCTTTGGCCATTTCAGAAGAGGACCTCCAGGATATTTTTACTACAATTAATGAGGCATATACGTTAATTGGCATGGGTATTAATATTGGAAAGACGCGGATTCTGTATCAACCTGCACTCAACACCGACGTTGCAGCTCCTGCCATCACAATCAATGGGGAGGTCTTGCATAACATTGAACCCTTTCCTTACCTTGGCAATTACCTATCGACAAATGAAAATATTGAGTGTGAAACCCAACACCACCTAAAATGTCCCAGCGCAGCTTTTGGACGGCTGCGAGAAAGAGTATTTGACAGCCATAATATCAGAACTCAGACCAAACTGTACGTGTACCAAACTATCATAATACTTACTCTTATTTATGGGTGGGAAACTTGGACCACCTACAGAAGGCACCTAAAATGCCTGGAGAGATACTATCAGCGTTGTCTTAGGAGAATCCTCAGAGTAAACTGGCAAGACCGACGTGTAACAACTTACGTTGTAACAACACTTACCAACTGGGACAGCCAACTGGGACAGCCAACTGGGACAGCTAACTGGGACAGCCAA
>CABFVX010001045.1:99624-197483 GCA_902151425.1 Timema shepardi | reverse complement strand
TGGGCACTCAAACAAAGGGATCAGTCTGGTCTTGTTTTATTTGTTTTAATATATAGCCGCCCCAGTGGGCACTCAAACAAAGGGATTAGTCTGGTCTTGTTTTATTTGTTTTAGTATATAGCAGCACCAGTGGGCACTCAAGGATCAGTCAGGTTCTGTTTGATTTGTCTTTTAGTGGGAGGTAATGGTTTTAACTACGTCTGAGCATACTAAGACGTTTTATCCCTAAATGGGTTCCCACTATCTTTCCACGCCAACGTGGGCATGTTTCCTCTAAAAATAAACCTTCCTCATCCCTACACCAGTGTACATGTGCTGATAGCTCGGAGAAGTAGTAAGACGTTGAACACGAATATAAACTTGTTTACACAATAATATAAGATGGATTTGATATGTTTAACTCACTTTGGTGGTCGAATGGTATAAGGTGTCATTCTCATAATATACTAGGATGCCAATGATGGCGGTATTGGGGTCTAATCCTAAGACTTAGTGCAAAAATGTAATTTATTTCAAAAGTAAAATGTACTCAGACCACTATAATAACAGCCAGATCAGGCTTAATTATCCTGACATTTATACCTTGTATTAACTGGCGTTGGTTTGACGGTTTCTTAAAATTTTATTCGTCAGTATTTTAATATTCATTTTTAATTATACATATATGTAACATTCATTAAATGTCAATATTTTATTATATTAGGATATGTATTAGGATTCTGCTGTAAATTAAACAAGTTGGATCTCGTCATTGTAGGAGTATACCCTCGAATTAAATATTGGTCTGGGCCCCATTTGATTAATTCCTATTATTTGTGTGAATCTTTTTGTGTGTGTGTTGTCATATGATCCATATAAAATATATTGTTATTTGCCCTGGTTTCACTAAGTTTTAATAGCGGATGTGCCCTCCAGTGAGGAATTTAATTCAGATTTTTCTCCAATTTCAAATTGGTAAGTCAATGCAAATACACTATTTAAACACTTTACTAAACTCTCCAACTAAGTGTACCTTTACATTGAATGATTTATTGAAATGGGTAGGAGGATTAAAATGGGTATTTGTCAACTTCTTCAAGATTGTAAAAAAAATTAGTAAAAACTTAAAACTTATGAGATACACCTAAAAATATAGACCACTGATATTGATCTAATGCATGGACTAAATTTTAAGATAAAGCCTAAAGCTTAATATTCTAAAAGTATACCATCGTGGAAGTTTCTTAAAGGAACTCAAAAATTCTTAATTGTAAATAACTACAAAAAATATTATCTATACATTAAACCCCTCGAAAATAATTGGGTTTCTGGGTGTGTCACTGAACTTTTCTATATTTTCTACACGTACAAAGAAAACGAGTTGAATTAAATGGGTTTAGTATTTTGAATTATCTTTACTTAAATTTATATTACTTCTTAAATACACGTTAAATAGATAGCTGTTGATTAGAAAAATTGCTTAGTGCAATATTTAAATTGTTCCCAACATAGCGATAGTAAGGTATTCAATATCTTTATTTTGTAATTTACGAAAATATTTTTGGCCCCTTACTTGGAAATTATGAAAGAGCAATTATATTTCCCTGTTGTCCATGTGGGAAATCACGTGAAGAATTGAATCACGAGTAAAGTAATTTCAATCTCAATTTCCTTTAATATAATTCTGGTCATCAGTCGTCAGCCAGCACTGAAAAGTACACAAGTACTATACAGGTATGCACGTATAACAACAAAATAAAATAAACGATAATAGATTAATAATGATACATACTGATGAATAACTACAAAAATTAGAACATATTATTAATAAATGATAAAAATAATAAATAAATAAATTGAAAGTAGTAAACGCTTAAGTATTTAAAATTCATTAGTAAAAATCATATTGTTAGAGTTTGAAAGTTTATTGAACACAAAGATTATTGTGGTTAGATAGAGTTCTGTTTAAAGCTGATTAATAATCAAATTACGATGCTTAACAGAAATACACTATTCGTACGTTGAATTTAAATATCTATATAAACCTTACAGCTTCAACAATTAGGTTTTAGCTATGTCTGAAACGCAGGGAATGTACTAGTAGGTACACAATAAAGTCTGCCGTCCATTTACAAAGAAAAAAAAAGTCTAAGCTTGGCCTAATTCTACTTTTCCGTGCTGTACCTTTCATAAAGTAGTCCAGATACTTGTGTGGATATGTTTAAAAATATTTTACCCTAAAAAGCAACAACTTTATAGAATCACAGAACATGTTGTTCATACTCTTAAACAAGGCAGCTCCAGTTGACTGTGTCAAGTAAGTGCGCTAATTCAAAGATTAATTTTTTTTACCGCCGCGTCTTACTAGCCATTAAAGTCAAAGACTAAAAAGGTGTAGCTCACGAAATAATAATTTAAAATTAACGATACTTTGAACTAGCTCACCTTTTCTAAATTATATAAGAAATGAAGTGACAATAAAAGGTTGAGATTACTCTGCCGAACTCGGTTAAAGGAAATATTATTATTATTATTAGCACCTCGTCTTACTACCCGTTCGGGTTGTACGCACTTACGCTAATGTGTAATGGTAGGGTGATCGTGAGATAAAATGAAGGACCTACAGTTTAACGTGGAATCCGAACCACGGTGGAGACCTTGCATACCTCACATTCACAAGATGTCTTGTTAGAGATGAAGGAAGGGTTTGGTTATCAGTACAGGAGATAAATGACCAATAGGGATAGTTTATTGATATAACTGTATCGATAATCTACTCATTACAAGTACTGGAAGAAAAGTATCGATAGCATACTCATTTTAAGTAACGTAAGAAACGTACCAATTTCGAGTGTTAGAAGAAAAGTATCGATACCCTAAACAATTTAAGTATCGAGATAAAAGTATCGTTACCTTTCTCGTTTACTCACTAAAGTGGTTGCATGGTCTAACGCAATACTCTCGCATTAGTCTAGACTGCCAATGGTGGAGTGACTGAGGTTCGATTCTTGGTCAGCTGTAATAAGGTTTTTTTTATGTTTTTACATTGCCCCTCCTTGCAAATGAGGTTACACTTCCTCTAGATGTAGACTTTCCGATCCCTAAAAGTGATTATCATAACAAACAAATAACGTATAACCCCAACGGGTAGTAAGACGTTGTGCTAAAAATAAAATTACTCATTTCAAGTATCAGAAGAAAAGTATCGATACTTTACTCACTTCAAGTATTAAAAAAACAGTTTAGACACTGTACTTGTATCAATATTATCGAAAGATATGTATCGATATCTTAGTAGCTCCAAATATTGGAGAAAAAGTATTGATACCTTACTCTTTTAAAGAATCCGGAGCAACTTATCTATTCCATGCTCATAGAGAAATAAATAGTTTGGGACTCCGCACGGACTTTATCGCACGATTGTTTAAAAATCGATATATTTACTCAAAACTCGTAATATATGTGAAACTAAATAATATACAGTAGTAAGCCTAAGCATAAATTGCACTATACTTACGTAGAACATTTTTTAATACCAGTTTTAAATTTTATAAATTAATGTTTAAAGAATTATAATCCTTATTTGAATGTTTGGACCAATAAAAAGATCGATATTGATTCCATGAAAGTAACCACGTCGTATTAAAATTTCGACCTATGGTTAAAATTTTCGAAATTTTATGAGGTTTTGCACATCTTCAGGTCATCACATTACTATTTAATTCCTAATTTATAAGTTTTGACGAATAAAAAATGTTAATATTGACTATTGAGTCTTAAATGAAGGAGATGGATCATTTTTGTACAAAAATTTCTCCTAAAAGGTTAAAGGAAAAATAACACATTTTTGAGAGACTTACTTAAATTCAATTACTCTATGGCATTACAGAATTATTAAGTAGTATCTATTTACCATTAAAGCTTAACGGATTGTATTAATATATTTGCCAATATCTCAAAAACTGTTGGTATTATAAAAATATATTTCATATAAAAGTATTATATTTTTAACAATTTTGTAGTGATAAATTATTTAGTATCTCAAATAGCTGTGGGGATACGGAAATCACCGCTTCTTTAAAGTACCCTAAAATTCAATTTCGTGATAAAATGGAAATAGCCAGATTATTTATAATCTTAATCAACGCCTTTACACGAAATTTAATCAAAGTCATTTTAGCCGATTTTGAGAAAATATATTTTTTCTTTTTTAACTTTTTATTAAACTGCTCTTTATTTTGGGGTTAAAAAGACACACAGACAGACGACTTTGCAAAAAAAAAAACACTTTTTAGGGTTCGGGGCGTCATGAGACGTCAACATCCTTCAACATTTCGGTTAGATTATTTTTACGGTCGCAATACTTTAGATTTAGTGTTCGACAAGTTTATATATATATCTATATATATCTAATTACCTATATATACATATATATAAACTTGTCGAGCAATAATTGTAAGTTATTGCGACCGCATATATATATATATATATATATATATATATATACGTATAGATTTAAAGTTCTTGGCTTAACAAAGATATGTTTCGAATAAAATATTTGTATTATAAATAGCTCTACATGTTTTCAATGATAAATAATTCCATATCTCAAATAGTTTCGGAGATATGATAAATAAAAAAGAGAGTTTACTCATCAGACCGGAGCCCGTAAAGTCATTTTGTGCCAAAATATTGATGGTAGCTATTTTGTTTGTAATAGTTATAAATGTTTATAAATTAAATTTAATTGAAATTGTTAAAGCCAAATTTGGGAAAATCGACTTTTTCTCTTTTTGCCCTTCAGTAAACTATCCTTAATTTTAGGGTTAGATATACAATTCCAAAAAACCCTTGGGTCAATCCTATGAAAACCCTAGGTACCAAGTTTTAGCCCGATCGGTAAAATAGTTTAGGCTCTAGTTGGAGGTATAGACAGACAAACATACGGAAATTCAAAAACAATTTTTTTCATATTTGTGGGGTCATGAAGCGTCGAGATTCATCAAAATCTTGAATTATATTTTTTTGACGGTCACAATATTTTTTACCTATAATAGAGCGAGAAAGTAAAAAAAAATCCTAACAAAAAGGTATGTATCGGTATAGAAGTAATAGTTACTGGATCTTCTTTCATGTACTCCAATGACAAGTCATGTGATCTGCGGCTGTTACTTTTGATACTTAGTAATTATAATATTTATCTAAATAGTTTCCAAATATATTAAAATCTTGTCATAGTTAACAGAAAAAAATAACATTTTATGTCTTTAAGTTCCTTATTAATAAAATCCTATTAATTTTTCCCTTCCCTTTCTCTACATCATTTCTCATCTACAAGTAAAAACCATCACTGTTCCAAAAAACTATTTTAGTATAGTAGCCCTTGTATGACCTGTTTAAGTGGCCGCATTGTGTATGGCATTATTCCCGCGTTGGACTTGATTGTTGATGACAAAGAGATCGGGGATTGAATCCTGGTCGGTTGTAATCCGGGTGGTTTTTCAAAATAGTATTCTACACTCGCTCCCCGCAAATGTAAGTACACTTCCTATAAATTAAACCTACCTCATCCCTAACTTACTTGCGTAATTAGTACATATGCGTATAACCTGAACAGGTAGTAAGAAGCAGTTCTAAAGAAACAGCAATATAAACCACTTATACGGGTGTAAGTCGTTGGCGAACGAATCCATTTTAATATTTATATTTTTCATTGAACGAATGAACCATATTTTTTCGGTTGGTTGTTCTCAAACGACTGAACTACAATGGGTCTATTGTTTGTTGACGACTGAGCTCTATAAATGAACTTCTCATTTCAGTGAACTGAATCACATCGAACTATTCCCAAAATTGAGCAGTTCCACAAATCTCAAACCAAGGCAACTTATACTGAAGCTCTGGGTATATCAATGGAATAGTGAAGTTTATAAAAACACTATTTGGCCGTTTAAATTTATTAATTTATTTAAAATGACAGACACTTGGTAAGAAAAAATAATTCCAATAATTATATGCCCATGTCTTAGTACATCTAAGCACCCTCAATACATCCTCAGGAGATTTTAACCCTTATCTAATCACAAGCAAACTAAGCCAAATGAGCTTAACATTTAGACCAAGTGTCTATCAGCCCACTCATTCCATTTTATATTGATTTGTCTACAATACTAATTTTTCATTCAGTATTCTTCTGTCATGTATGAGTTATCCCGAATATTTAATAAACCATCAACAACTTTCATGGGCGTGTGCACAATCATTTTTAACACAATGTTGTTGTTAGTTATCAAAATTAAACGAACCCGTTAATTTAAAAAATTGTCATGATGTTTATTTCTGATATATATATCTAGTACAGTGAAAACCAAATCTAATATCTTCATTTTTTAACATTAATAGTTAATGGTAAAAAAATAAATATATTACATTTTGTAATAATTAAGTTTTTATATTTCTAATATAATCACTATGGGGTATTTAAATACATACTATTTAATATTTGGTTAAGAAAATGATTTAGCTTCGAGTTTTTTTCAATTTGACACCTAACTTTACAACTTCAATCCCCTTAAGGTTATTTTAGTAGAGCATAAAGGTAGTAGATTAACATATTAGCAGGTATATGTAACCTTTTAAAGGAAGAAACATGCTAATGGGACAACTTTCATGCTTATATTCTTCTTTCCTCTGCACCCTCCATTTCCGTTAAAACTTTCGGTACCTCCCTTCCCCAGCTTCCTCAATCTTTTGTTAGAATCTTGGGGCCAAAGTTTTGTATCCTAAAGAGAAGAAAAAGTCTCGTTTAAAAATATAAAATAATAAAAATAGAAGTATTATTTTGAAATAACGCACCATTTCTCCTAATAAATTTTCCAAAAGATAAATTATATAAGAGACGATTATTTTTATTGTCCAAGTGCTTGTATGCTCTATTCCTTAGAAGTTTTTAGTTTTCATTCTAGAGCGAGGATTTCTTGGATCACTTTTGAGACATTATGGCAATAATTATAGTATATTTTGAAGTATCTCTATTTTTCATCATATGTTTGTGTTAACCACTAGTGGCTCTAGTTAGAGGTTTGGGGAACTGACTCCCCCCTAATATAAATGGTTTTTAAATTACAATAAATGAATTATTCATTTAAACGCTACGGGAAAGTACGAGGTTAATATTGTATAATAGGTATACTATCCGATTCCAGTAAACTTCTGCTAATGATCAGATTCTGTTTCCTTTATACGCTCACTCGATTAAATATAGAGCAACGATTGCGTTTGCGTTCTCGGCCATCTTCAAAGCTTAGGGTCAGCTCCAGCTCATCTAATGAAAGGTACATTGACCCCCAAATGAATCTTTATCCTGGAAAGCAAGGATTGGAAATACCTCTTCAAAGAGATAAACAGTGGGTATGCAAGTACAAGAGAGATAATTACTTAAAAAAGGTTTCAATTTAACTAAAGCTGCACTTAAATATATGTACAAATCGTCTAGCAATAAAGACGCGGTAGATGCCAGGACCTACCAAGCCAGTTTTGTAATTTAGAAATTTTGTTCCTTCCTGAGATATTTTCAGAGATTTTGAAATTAGCGTCCATGCTATTTCAGCAAATATTTGTGAATATTGGGGCATCTTAAAGAGTAACAAACGCATCAATTACTACACATAAAGATAATCTGACGAGTACTTTCACTTTATACTGATGGAATCTTGTGGAAAAACAAAAGACTATGATATACCATATGAATCAAAATCGGGTAAAACAGCACCGCCTGACATTTTTTAACACACTGTCTTACTAGAGGTTCAGGTCATATGCCTATATGCTAATTACACTAATTAGTTGGGTATTAAGAAGGATTAAGTTGAGAAAAATTGCACTCACATTTGCGTGGGGGTATAGTGGAAAACCATTTAGGAAAAAAGCTTTAGTATACCTGACTGGAATTGAGCCCTGATCTCCTCTTCTTCGGTAGTCTAGTCCAACACAAGAGTAGCACGTTAGAACACGTGGCCCACCGAAGCGGGTGCCTGACGAATTGATGGATGATTATAATTTTATTATATGGTTGTATAGATTATATTCTAAGATTAGTCTTTCCACTATAAACAAGGGGAGGCTTAACACACCTGTAATGGAAAATGTAAACATGTATTTGATGTTCTTGACAATGTGGTAGGTGAAATGGAACGTAGATTCACTAAGCCTATATTTTAGGTGATGCAATAAGGGCTTGTCACCATAGAGGTGAGATGTTTCTACATATAAAAAAATCATACAAACATTTGCTGAGACATACAAAGGATTTTTTCCGCACCTCAAGAAATTTTATTCCGAAATATGCTAATAACACCTTAGTCAATAAAAAGCAGTCATTCATAGAGTTTTTAACGATTTTATAAAAATTGAAGTAGTTATTTCTAGTCTTTACACACTTCTAGCACTCTTGTTAACGGTACGTGTTTCTTCATTGCTTGTGAAAGAAGTTTTTCAGCAATGAAAAGAGTTAAAACTTACTCGAGATCGACAATGGCAAGTGAAAGAATATATTATATATAGTCTTGCTAGAGTGTCAATAGAAAGGTAGTGAAGTGAACTATAGTTCCAGGATCAAACTCAGTTTGTATGAAAATTTGTTGATATTTTGAAATTGTAGACACAATATGTATATAAAACAGCATTTAACTGATATTCAGAAAACTATCTTTTACCTTTATTTGTGTGGAAAATAATGATCAAATATTAATTTTGTGAATTTGTTTTTTCAAAAATTTACCTATCCTATCTTCTTCTGTCATTTCAATTTACCTACTATTTATTTCCATTAGTGCCATATAAACAGTAGTACGAGGTTAACTGTATTAAAGTTTATGTGATGTGATGCGATCCTATCAGGAATGGAGTATCTTATCAGCAGTGTAAACATATTGCTATTAATCTTTTAACCAGAGCGTATATGAATTTTTATGTTTTTTTAGGTCTGAGGTGTGTATTTTGTATTTATATTCTGTATATTACTTTTAATTATTTACTGGTACATGCAGAAATTTGTGTCCCTTTCCAATTTTTTATTTCGTCTAGAACCATCACTGGTGCTAGCTATAAAGTTTGTTTGCTATGCTTTATCAATATATTAGATATAATCTATCTTAAATCAATCCATCTTATATCTACCTATCTTCTATACTAATGAGATGAATGGTTTGTTTGTCAGTCATGAGCGTTGCGTGATATTAACCACAAGCAGAGGTCTGACATTAAAAAAATGATTAGACATTTAAAAATAAATTAAAAACAAATAAATGACTATATATTAATGACGGGAGATAGATTTAGTAAAATATTTAATATAGTTGGGCATTACAGGTTATGGTAACCTCTGTGCACGAACATGAGCTAATGGGAACAAGAGCTTAACATTTTGATTAGATCTACCAATTGCCTCTTTTAACTCTTTTTAACCTCTTTTAAATTTTTTCTGCTATTCACACTATTTGCTCTTTTTACCTTTTATATTCCTTATTACCCATTTTAACATTTTTTCTCTTTTTAATATTATTGGAATGATTTTTACACATTTAATTGTGGTTGCGATATTTATTTTTTCATGATTGCTTTTTTACCCTCTTTTTGGAAATTTTTGACGATATTGCTGTTTTTAACCCTTCGATTTTTCAGGAAGTAATAGGGATTGCTTCAATATAACAAGAAAATCTAAAATTCAAAATTAGTTAAACTTAGGTAATCGGGGGTTTGGAGGCATAAGATAATATTAGAAATAACTATTTATCTGAGGTAGACGGTTAAAGGGACTATTCTATATGTTCATGTCTGAAATTTTTAAATGAAACCATGTAAAATCGGGAAATAGATGTATAAACAAAGAAATAATTTCTATGGTTGTCTGAAAATCTAAATTTGGCAATCAAGTAGAAATATAATATTAATGTAAGGGCAGAGTCATCTAATCGACCGGAAATGAAAATATGTTAGAGGTATTTTAATAAATTAAGTGACGTATGACAATTACGTCACAAGAGCATGATTTTTCTAATATATTAAATCAGGTTTGAATGAATTATAATATTCTGTGACATCAAAAGAGTATGGCGTTTGAGGGGAGGGGGAACTATGTTAGAAGTATTTATAAATGTCTTACGTAGAATATGTGAGGTATGACGGTGACGTCACAAGAGCATTGCGTCTACTAATTTAGCACCCTATTATATTTTTTGAAGTCATTAGAGTTTGACGTTTGATTCTATCCATTAATACTCTAGTTGTCAGGTTAGCGTATATGCACCGTATACGTCAATACTATACTTGTCATGTTTATTAATGACGTCATATTTAGAAATATTCTATAAAGTGGTAAATCTATTTTAATAAAAAGTAATATGACTCTCAATACAAATGTATTATTTAAATAGGAAGGAAATATTAAGAGAAAAGAAGGATAAATACACATTCTTCACATATAATTACTATTATTATTACTAAAAACACATTTTCAACATTTATTATTGCTATGCGTCCGTTGAAGGCATGTTGTATGTGAATATCAGGGCGGGTTTTCTGCAGATAGACTAACCATTTTATGGCTTTCGCAGCCTGTCTGTCACCACACCTTTATCCTCTCTTGGGTTGAATGGCTATCGTATCGGGAGCTAAAAAAGTTTTCTAAATAAAAGATTGAACGCCGACGAGATAGAAATCGATTCCCTAAACACGTCCATCGAACCTAAATTTAGAAATAGATGACGAAATGTATGACAACCCTTGCGTAATACATTTACATCGTCTATACAATAGGCCTCTAACTCTGACTTATTATCTAATATATATCCCTGTGCTAGCTTCTCGGTGTGCCATACCATGCAGTCATTTCGCTCATCTGGTTTCATATAATCCACGCCGGACATTTCGGGACCAGGCATCTCACCGATTAATTAAAATTTTCCGTTTTGCAAACGAGTCAAAACGATTTCAAGATCTGTCTCAGTGGCATAGATAGAAAAGATAGGTTGTCTTTTAATTGTATGTGTGTCCATAGTCATGCAGAGTATCTTAGTTCCATCCACGATGATTTTATAGGTGCAGTTTAGTAACAGAAACCCATTTAGGGTAAATATCACGTAAAAGTCCCGTCATCTGTGCGTAAGAGAAACAAGATTATTAGCAAACGGCCTCGGTCGTCTCAGGTATTCGATATAGCCATCTACCGGATTCTACCAAAAGGAATGAGGTCGTTTCCCGCATTGTTCACAATTTTTGTCCATATTACCATTAAATTCACACTTTACACAATAATGTTGTGTTGGAAGAAAATTCGGTCCGTGTATAAAACCGTCCGTGGTTATAGTGCGATTTTTTCTAGTCTTGAAATCATAAAATACCATTAGATATTAAGATAGAGTTACTTTCAACTCAATATCTGCATGTAACAACGATGAGGGTTGTCTTTATTCTATTTGCACGTCCAGCAGTAAGATTTAAAACATTCGTGTGTACATCCCCTTAGTTTATCGCAGGTAATACACACTTGTTTAAAACTTCAAACAGAGTTTTTAGCTTCAACTTTATTAGATTTATGATTAGTGAAACAGTTAAAATTTCTGTTACAGTCAATACAGTGTATAGCTTTGTACGACAACAAACATAGTAGACTAGATATACAAAGATAACATTTCCCTTTACATGAATGACTCCCACCTCTTTTAAAGCCAGTATTACATCCTTCACAAAAGTATCGAAATGAAAAAGCGGCTGCCATATTCATAATTACGCTGAAGTGACGCGTGACATCATCGTACAATAGGTTACTGTACCTAGTCGATAGCGAAATCTACTCGTACCACAATCCAGTGACTGTCAAGATGGTATTGTACACGGGTAGTTTATATTGGTCACCAAAATAACATTGAAATTTTTTGTAATGCTAGTGCCCCCGTCCTCCGGATACATCCATGAGCGTCTATGCGAGAAGATCATATACCGTATTGTTAATTTAAAATGCCTGAATATATTATTTATAGTTAATATCATTAGTGATTTTTGCTATCATTATTACTAGAATGTGCGCCCAACAATTATTCGATGATTTAACAACGACTATAATAGTTTTATGGTGACCCAGATAGTCGTTTGAAAGACACCCATCTTTTTTATTCTTTTTTTCTGATGATGATGATGATGATGATGATTCACTCAAATCATAGATACATCGGATATACCAAATTTGGCGTTACTATGAATGAATTTTGTCAATGTATTTATAATTGTGTTCACATCAATTTACTTGCATATACGATATGAAACCACGACTGGTTTGTAGAGCTTATTATCAGTGTTCGTGGTCGCAAGTCCCATTAAATCGTAAGGTACCGCATCTCTAAAAAAATGCCAATAGACTAGATAAACATGTCATTAGGTAATGCACTGGACTCACGTTCACAATCAAAGGTTTGAATCGAACTAAAATATCCATGCTTAGCGTGTTGAACCAACTCTACGCACGTCCTGTCTCACTTATTATAGTAGAGGTGTCGTTGTCGTCGTCAGTGTTTGTAGGGCCAGCGTGGTCAAATATTAATTTGGTTTCGTTGTTGTTCATTATAGTTGGGTATAACATGTCGATAAATTCATCAGTTTTGAATGTATTTAATATATGTGACTTAGACATTAAAAAAGGGAGAATATTAAATAATAGTATAAAAATCAATTGAACACTGATCAGAATAAAGACAGAAAGATAAATAATAATAAAATTGTACTTCCTTTTGCCAAAAGACGATAGCTCAAGGTTTGTAATGTGACAGCTTCTTTTCACTCGGAACGGTGACAGAAAAAGGATACTCTGGTAGAAATAAATTCTCCTTTTATAATCGTCGACTCGTTTCCATCTTTGTTTATAGTGAGTTTTCTTATGTAACTAGTGGTGTCACCTTAAGATGGTATTGTCTTGTTGTTTACACACTTTGACTAACATCGCGAGATTACAAAATTAGACGTTGTTCAGCTTGAGACACGTTCACAATTTTAAAATATTGGCAATATGTTTAAATATGGCTATATAAAACCACATTGACATGTCTAAAATGGAGTCAGTCAAATACGTGTGCTTTAACAAACCTCTTCAAGCGTTCAACGTTACCATAGTGATAGTCAATCTAGGATTAGTGTTACGGGGCACTCTTATTTGTTAAAGTTAATAAGAGAGGGCGGCGCGGTGTTTAATAATGCGGAAAATAGCATTTTAGATCATTATTTGGAAAAATAATAATTTTAGAGGTACACGCAGTTTTCGATGGATGCTTTGAGTTAGGTACAACTGATTTTTTAAATAATTACAACGGTGTATTATAAGTTCTACAAGAGTACAACTTCCAACACACGAACTATTATTCTAGTTCTTGATGTTTTGGTCACTTTAAAAAATCTTACGCTGGTGGATTGACCGGAGATGTACTCTATTGTACGTATGGTATTGGATGCATCAAGAGTGGTTACGCAGCTGGCAATAAATGGTACTAGATTTTGACCACGGCGTCGCTTCTTCTTATTACTTCAAAGGTTCTAGACTGAGCAGCCTGCAAGATAGGTGGGCTAAATTTATTCATAATTATCCGAGCATAGATAAGCCCACACTAGAATCAGAGTAACCATCACCGAAGCAATCAGGGTATTTTTAATTAAAAAAAATTATTTTTCTATAATATGTATATAAATTAATGCAAAGTTTGAGTGAAATTTATTGAAAAATTAATTTTTTACTTAATTCATAACTATGAAAACATTTTTGGAAGAAAGAAACCTTCGGGACTATAATTTAAAATAGACTTTACGTAAATTCCTCTTCCAAATTTTGTGTCCTACTAATCGAAAGATATAATATTTAATTTGGTATTTACGACTAAATTTTTAATTGAAATATATTGAGTCTCGCTCTTGACAACATTTAATAGATTCATAAACGTCTCTATACCTTAAAAAAAGTGAACAAGAATGGATTCAATATATATATATGGATATTATGGATACGGTGTTTCTTGCGCCTTCTATTTAATTGAATTATATAACTTATTTTTATAATTAAATCTTATAACACTTTGAAATCTATCTATGTATGATGTCATTAATAAACGTCATATTCTTGTGACGCCACTATCATACATCACCTATT
Organism: Timema shepardi; assembly: GCA_902151425.1. NCBI lineage: Eukaryota > Metazoa > Arthropoda > Insecta > Phasmatodea > Timematidae > Timema > Timema shepardi. The sequence goes on along the minus strand of CABFVX010001045.1, from coordinate 183,319 downwards.
CTACGTAAAACACTTTTAAATACCTATAACATAGTTACACACCCCTCATACGTAATAGAATATTATAATTCATTCAAACCTGAATTTATTAAATTGATAAACATTATTATCTTGTGACGTTACTTTCATACGTCACCTATTCTACGTAAAGCACTTTTAAATAAATCTAACATAGATACCCCCTCCCATATTCACACTTACTGTTGAGTGAACATACCTGCCCTTACACTACTTATAATTCCAGATAACCAAATGTCTTAAAATTTGATATTTATTAATGGCATTGGATAGGAGAAGGGGGCATACGAATAATACGAACATACGAATATACGAAATGAATAAAAACAATTTCCCCTCGATGTGGTAGAAAATTTAAATTAGGAAGGAAGACAAAGAAACTACTTAAAATAACCAGAAGAATCTCAAAACTTGTAACTGGTACCCCGAAAAATAGGGTAATGACTAATGAGGGGTTAACCCTTAACTACCATGGTAAAAAAAAGTCACACATTTGCCATGTTGGGGTCATGAGCGACCCCAATATTTTTTTGCTTGGGAAAAAAATAAACTTATCGATAAAAATACAAAAACCTTTATTTATTCTTCATATACATATTAGAAAGAATAGTACACTATTATTTGATTATTTTCTTTTATTTGACATTAAGATACTGTTAATTTTTCAAAAAAAAAATCACAAATGAAATATTTTAAAACACACTTTACCAAAATGATCACAAAATCTTAATATAACACTATTTTATTAAACTCAACACAGTTCCAAGTCCCCAAATGGTGTCCCTGGCTACCTGCGAATTTTTTTTATATTTGTTTACTTTTTGAAATTGGTGGGGGCAATTTTTAGCAATTTTTAGTAACAAAAATTGATATTTTGAAATTACTCAAATTAAACTCACCTCCCTATCAATCAGTGCAGTCATTACAGACGATCTCTTGGCTGCTATGATTCTTACACACTCTTCTGAAGCATTTGGAGCATGAGGTACCATGTTTCTGGTCCCTGTTGCTTGGACAAATGTGGCACCTCCGTCTTTTTGGTGGGTTTTGTTGCTGGTCAATAGCAGGTCGAAATTCTCCTCCTGCATCCAAGCTCTTTGAAATTATTGAACGCAGTTCTCGTGGTAGGGTTTTTACTGTAGAGCGTCTAAGTAGGTGCTTTTTTATTAGGTCTCTTCCTAGTGAGACAAGGAACAGGCGATGGTGAGAATCATCAGTATGTTTGGCGGCTTGAAGAACAACATGTGCGTTAACTCCAGCAATATCCATTATTGCAAACCAGATGGCCATTGGCCATCTTCTAGTAGGACGACCGAATGAAAAGTTCGCACATTTTTGGTCCAAGACATCTACTCCAACTTTATTGGTATTGTAGAAGTCAATGACCTCGGGTTTTTTGTCATCACGATCCAGAATAGATTTTTCATGGTGCATAGAAGACACAAGAACAACTGCCTGATTCTTTTTTGACACGTAAGACCAGAGTGTTTTGTCAGCTGTAAAGGCAAAGTCTGTTGAGTGAAGTTTTCGGGTTTTATTAGGCAAGAAACGGGCAGGAATTTCTATTTTATTTTTTCTCATTGTTCCCACATATGTTAGTCCCTTTCGCTTCAGTTCATCAGCAAGTTCTATCGAAGAAAGATAGTTGTCCCCTGTGACGTTAGGGTTTGTTTGTGTAATTGGTTCAATCAGAGACAAAACCGTTAAAGTCGGCTTTAATAAATTTCTAGGATTTAGTACATCTAGTCCTACACAGTAAATGAATCCGTTTACAAAGTATCTGGTTCTAGCATCAGACAAAATGAATATTTTTAAACAATATTTTGCTGGTTTACTTTTCATGTACACATGGTATCGGAATTTTCCTCTGAACGGGACTAGCATCTCGTCAACTGTGGCATACTGTCCGCAAGAGTAGTTAGATTGTGAATTCACAACAAATTCATTGAAAGTTTCAGATATAGCTGCATGTGGATCATTCTCTTTACGTTGTTCTCTCGTTGTAGCATCATCAAACTGCAAAGCATTCAGAAATAACAAAAATTTGTTTTTGGTCATTGTGGCTCGGAATATGTATCTACCTGTTCCATCTGTTTCAAACAATGAAGTCACATCTTCATGATTGGATTTGAACACACCGGCTAAACCAGTAAACCAAAAAATGCTTCCAACTCAACCTCATCAGTTTGCTGAGTGTATTGGCAATCTAAATTTTGCTGCCCATAATTTGCTGCCATATCAGTTATTTTTTCATTTGTATTTACATGAATACAGTGTATCATTTGTTTGTCTATAAAAAGTCGCCAAGCTACAATAGGTGTTTGTGGCTTGTTGATTCGAGCATCACCAATTATACCAGGAAGTTTGGTTACGAGATTATGGGAACGCACACGGCTTGTTGGTGGAGGATCCAAAGACCACTTAAATGGTGGAACATTATTCTTGATCATTTTCTTGGTTCTGCGGCCAAGCAATACATGAGCAGAAACACGAGGCTGGGGCTCAGGCTGCCGTGGCGGAACATTAACGTCATTATCATCAGAGTCACCAGATCTATAAACATAATCTGAATCGTCAGGAGACATATCTGAATTTGTATCATGGTCACTTTCTTCAGGTGGTGCATCTGATGTCTCAGAAGCTGCATCGTTATCAGAAAAAGCAGCATCTAAAAGTCTAACAATTTCTTCTGAATTATGTGCTATGTTTCTTTCGGCCATCTTACTTTGTTATAAAAACAAATTATTCACTCAACAACAACAAAAGCACACGCAGAAATATACTTTAGAATTTAAGAAATACAATTAACTTTTATGAAAAACAACTATGTTACAACCATGGCGGGTTCAAAAATGAACCCGATAAGCACTCAACCTTGAACGCACAAGGACACAAAACAAACACAACTTGCCTCCTACACAGCCTGGTGGGCACTGGGATTACATGGAATTGCAGGGCGATAGCAACTTACCCTGCCGAGATATCTAGAAACTAAACTGCATGGGGTCTCATATGACCCCACCATGGTAGTTAAGGGTTAAGCAAGTAAAAACAACTCTTTTATGCTTGTTAGAGAATTTAAATTTGACTAGTTTTAAAAAGGACTTTTCCAGGTAACTAGATTATATTAATTGAAGAAGTTACTAGGGGGAGGGTGTCAAAATCTCAAAAATGATTTAAAAAAACAACTTTCCCGTCTGGTAGAGAACTGACATTTTGCAAGTGGGCTTAGCAACTACACCAAATACACATAAACTGAAATTTAGTGATATATTAAATAGACCACCCAAAAAGACCCAAATTTTTAAAGTTTGAAATCACAAATGGGAAGGTAGGAGTGGTGTTGGTGAAATGTGAGATAAGCAGAAATTTTAAAATTTATAGAAAAAAATACCTTTCGGTATGGTAGGAAATATAAAATTTGAGGCTAGCGAGTAAATTATGAAAGTTGGTGTAACTTACCCATGCGAGTAATGGGTCAAACTGCTAGTAATACATAATTATGTCTATGATTGGGAAAGAAAATCAAATATGTCATAAGAAAAAAAATTACTTTATATAACTGAAAAAATGTGACTTTAAAAATTTGAAAATATTGTAGGAAATTTTTTATAAGCAGTTTAATATACTTACTTATCATTTATTTATCACAAAATCTTTTTATTATTAACTACCACTTTTAACACTAAAATTAAATGTGCTTTAATTAATAGAGTAGGAAGAAATATGTTTTAAAGAAGGTGCACCCACGCTAAATTGAAGATGAGATAGCGAGTGCATTTTTATTGTACACCATGTCTTACTACCCATTATAGCTACCTGAATATACAATTAATTGGATAGGGATAGCAAAGGTATATATTTAGAGGAAGTGCACTCAAATTTGAAAGTGAGTATCTATTTAATTTAAAATAATACTACTCTTAGTAAACTGGACTAAGGTTCAAGCTCCAAATGCCCAAAAGCCAGCAAACAGGACTAAAATAGGTTGATACCTTAACATACGCGTTCACTGGTTATATATATATATATATATATATATATATATATATATAAATAAATCAAATGAAAAAACCACTTGGCCAAGATTAGATTCGAAACTTGGCCTCCCCGACAGCAGCAATCGGGTCTATTATGAGCCTTAGACCTTGGGACTGTGTGACCTGCTAGGTAAGTAACCGTCGTTGACAACGTGGTGTTGCTGTTGTCAGGTTTCCTACGCCCTGGTGTGGGTGACAACACCGTTGGCAACTTCGGGCTGCTAGACCAGGTGGCTGCCCTCCAGTGGGTCAAGGAGAACATCGAGCAGTTCGGCGGGGACCCTCAAAGTGTCACCCTGATGGGTCATGGCACAGGGGCTGCCTGCGTCAACCTGTTGCTCGTCTCACCCGTGCAGCAGAGTGTTGAGGGTAGGTACTTTGGTGGGAGATGATGACAGGGGGAGGAAGGTCAAAGTACGTTGTTTTCTCTTGTTTGAAAGCCCAACCATTAGAATATCTGCCCTATTGGGGTCTGATATGAGGAAGGTGAATTTTGATAATAAATGTTCTCACGCTGGAGAGCAGGAGATAGAGAACTAGAGAGAGAGAGAGAGAGACGAATTATATCACTCTTAATACACCCAGCAGTTTAACCTCAACTTCTCCGTCACCGGAAAACCAGACCCGTTCAGCTTAATGCCTTAGTTTGCCAATCTGCCTATGTGAATAAAGGTATAGTGGGGAATACTGCCTATAAATGAGAAAAGGTGAGGAAATGTGAGTTAAAATTATTTAATAAATGTACCCGCGTTTACATGAATATGGGACTATAGGCAACTATTTAGGGTGTGTTACCTTTTATACATCCATTAGAACCAAAACCCTGAACTTCACATCACTGGACAGACCAAACTAGATGAGCATGACGCCCTAGTCTGTATTTCCATGAGAGATATAGTTACAGTATCATAGAAAGAACATTATATTACAGCTAGAAAAGTTACAAGCTCTGCTTTTATTTATTTATCAAGTCACATGATCTACAGATGTAACTTTTAATATATAGTAATAATAAATATTAAATAATACTTAAATGTTTGAGCAAACGCTATCAATGTTAGTTTTAAATAAATATGCTATTATTTAATTACGGAATATTTTTACACAAACCCACTTTTATTACAGTTTCGGTCATATAGGGTGGTCGTTCAAAGTAAATTTAAAGTTTTACTGCAACCCAGAAATACTTGTTACGATGGTTGAACATTGGAGTTAAAATGCAATAATAAATAGCGCGTCCTCTCTTTGGAATGAATTTTCTTAAAATATATGGCCAGCGATATTAAAATGAATGCCAAACCCTGTTATAAGGCGTCACTCTCAAAGGCCTGGACTATCAATAACAGGTGAACAGATGTTCAAACCTATGTTGGATGTTGGCCTTCTGAAAATTGATTTTATTATGTTGTTTTCCTATCTCACCCTACACGCAAATGTTGGTAAACATCCTCTGATCTCAACCTTTCTGATCTCTAACACAGTAGCCTAATTAGTACATATGGGTACAGTACGACGGGCAGTGAGACACTATGTTAAAAAAAAGGTTCTCTCTTAAGATATATTCATGGAATTTTTCGAGTTCACCTAATATTACCTGGTAGACTTGAATTAGAATTTTAAATATCTTTAAATTTGTTAAAAATGTAATACTAAAATATAATCTAGAATAAAATGAAATATTTTGTGCTTACACTTTAAAATAAAAGTTTTAAAATTATAAAATATTCCCACACGTCGTTAAATCTTAATTATTAAGGCGGACAAAAATAACTAAATTTCACTTTAAATAAGAAAATTAAAAATGTATTATATCACACAAATAAAACTTATATACCTAGTATAACATAAATAGTTTTATAGATCATAATAAGTTAGAATAATCATTTATGCATTTCTCAAAATATGTTTTTTAGTTTCTTAATAAAACTATTCATTGTTCCTTTTACAGTACTAATTTCGTCCGTGATAGTATATTTCCTATGTATGGCTACTATATGACCTAGAACGCAAACATTCATTAGTATGAAATTATACAGTTATTAATAGCCAATTTGTGTAATCAATAAAACTCTAAACATGTTTGTATTCTTTTCACCAGAATATTATATATTATAATATTAATATAACATGTAATAAACATCCTGGGGCCTAAATAATTATTGTACTATCTAATGATATTGATATATATTGAAAGGGGCAGCAGCACGATATATGATTACGTTGAATTTAATAAGTTATTATTTTAGGGTGTACCAATTCAAACTGATATTGTACACTACTAACACTATGCGCAAAGTAAATACCTCATATAATAATAATTATTATTATCCTTACATTATGTTTCACCATAACTGGGTGTAATTTACTATTTCCATCTTCGGTGACAACATACCCTAAGGTGCTACTCACGCAGTAGACTGCCGATGACGGACAGCTCAAGGTTCGAATTTCTGTAGGGTGTACTAAAGTTTTTCCAAAATGATTCTCCACTCTTCCTCCACGCAAATGTGGGTAAACTCTCTTATAAATATAGGATTTTTAATCCCTAAAAGCATTAGCGTAATTAGTACATAGGCACATAAATCGAAAGAGTAGTAAGGAGCAGTGCTAAAAAAATACTATTTTCTCACTTAGTGCATTCTTTTTAATAAACGTTAGTTGATTAGGCTACATAATCTCTAACCATCTTTCTAACTAAGCTAGTAATCTTTTTTTTTCTCAAAGAGCAGCTTGATATTTAAATATACATTACATACAATTCTGATTTGATTAAACTTCATAATAATGTCAACAAATGCAAACTAAATCTGTTCTTTGCAGTTGTATGTTGGTATGTGTGTATGTGCAATCACTTTAGAGCAAAGGCTTGGTCTTGACTTGATGAGCTCAACTTTAATCCTACCATAAATATTCATCCCCATAGTAAAATCAAGCTTTCTAACTAGAACTTCTCTTCTGGTCGAAGTTATGTTGGGAAAACATTTAGGAAAAATCATCCTTATCAGGCCCAACACTCAAATGGGCTATGAGCCCTGGTCTGTCCATCATATCTTATATAACAAAAGTGACGACTTAAAATGGTAGTGTGGGTATCACGAGTTAGGGAGAGTTATTTTGCATTTTTTATGTAAAAATATATTTTGATCAAACTAAATCAAATGTTGCTCCAGTAGAAATATTAGAGTTTAGCTTTCTTTAACTGGTGATATCAACAGTTCTTGAATATTTGTGAAGGGTGTATTCGAATTTAATGACCTTTTTACCATAGTTAAAAAAATTCCGGTATATTTATATTATATTGATGGAAAATATTCAACAACAATGTTGATATCACCATGTTAATAAAATTAAACTATAATTTTCTACTGGTGTAATCTTTTATTTACTTTTGCCAAAAAAAGTTTTGCTAAAAAAAACTACAAAAAACACTGCCACTAACTCAATCTCCCTATAGTCCCGACTTAAGCCTAGTGACCACATTAGTGGGTTATGAATGTAAAAAATAAGTGTCTTTATATTTTATAACTGTAAAATACTGTCATGATACAGTGCTCACTTTAATAGTCCCTGAAAAATATTCCAATACTCAACTTAGATGCCTGTGGATTGCCTTCAGGTCTCTTCCACCGTGCCATCCTGATGAGTGGCACGGCACTGTCCGACTGGGCACTCACCTCCAACCCCATGCAGTCCACCATCGTGGTAGCTGAAGCCCTCAACTGCCCCTTGGCTGAGAACAGCGATGAGATGGTTAACTGTCTCCGTAGGAAGAGGCTTTCAGAGATCATGGCCGTGCGCAACACGTCAAGGCCCTTCCAGACGCCTTTTGGACCTGTCGTTGACGGCGGTGTCGTGCCAAATGAGCCCGGACAGCTCATGGGTGTCTACAACGACCTCTTCAGCAAGTAGGTGCGGGCGTCACAGCCTACTTGTATCACTGGGAGAATATCACTTGACTTGAGGGTCCATCCTGGAAACATTAGCTTATAACCTTGAAACTATAATCAGAGCTCATGATTAAAAACCTTTCAAAATAACAATTATAAATAAATGGGTTTTTCCTATTACGTTTTGCAATCAGTACATTCTATGCGCATCTATAATTACTTTAGTGGATTAGTGATAAAGGAGATATAATTAAGAGGAAATTAACCTCTACCTATATTTATGTGGAAGGAAAATCATAAAACTTTTGGTAAAATCCATCCTCATTATAACTAGCTGATACCCAATAACTCCGCGTATACGCAAACCAGACTAGATGAGCCAGACACTTAGTCCACATGTCCAGTGATGCAAGTGATTGCAGCAGGTAGTTTATGTTTACCTCATATTCCCCCCATGCCGTTACTCTTACTACCCTTCTGCTATTAAAATATTTACACCCTTGGAGTAAGGATAGTGATTATAGTATTTTTTATATAAAAGGTGTACCCTTATTTTCCGAGTGTGGGGAATCACCGGGGGAAAAATTACCTCAGTAAACCTGATCAGGACTAAAAGCATGACCTCCCTGTCATTAGTGAATCCAACAATACGAGGCTGACCCCTTTTATCGCTTGTCCCCCATCGTGTGTACCTAATGGAATATATTTAAACAGATAAACTAAGTATAAAATAATGACAGCGAACATATTCCATATTATTTTGTATGGCAGATACGACCTTATGTACGGACTGACGGAGACTGAGAGCTACCACCATTTGAACAGCGTCGACTTGAGCTACGGGATGCTGGAGAAGGAAAGGGACCAGATGCTAAGGTCCTACTTTCAGGTACGCACAGTAATGGATTAAATATATCATTTGGAGAAATTAGGGCTTCCCGTTTCACAATAGTGAACTAGCTGCCAGGGGAATAAGAAAGTAAAATACTTACACGTTGATCTAGATAATTAATATATATGTGTATGTGCGAAAAAATATAATCGTGACCTTCAGAGGAAAGAGATATAAGTCAAAAAGGTTAATTGTTCAGAAAGCAGCATCAACCATTTGAGTTATTTCGACTATCTTCTTATGTGCTTTATATATATTTTGTGTTTTAAATTGTAAAAAAGAATGTCTCGTTAAAAGGAGTACATTTTCAATAATACTTGACGGAAATAGTTAAATGCCTCATTTAATTAGTTTATATTGACTTATACCACATTATAAAGTAGACTCGTGTTATTTTTTCCAATAGTTTTCCACTATAACAAAAAGGTTTTTTGAGTTTGAAAAGTTGTATCGTTTTTTAATATTTTTACTTTTGGTTAAATGATGTGTATTTATTTATTTATTTTTCAAATCCCTAATGCATACAATAATACCAACTACAGTAGCTCCATGGCTTCTTTGGTGCTGACTGACAGCTTTAAAAAGTTACCAGACCAAATTACATATCCCTACACTGAATAAGATGATCTGCAAGAACATGTGTTTAGCAGCTGTCACTTTGACAGTCAAAATTTAGGCATATACTTAAATTTTGAATGTCAGAAGTCAGCTGTGAGCTGTCAGTCAGCACCAAAGAAGCCACGGGGCTACTTTAGTAGTAATATTAAGCGAAAGTAGCACGTTACAACGATCAATATTGTATATTTAGTATTAATAATTTTGTTTTGTCTTACTATTAATAAAATATTTAATGCCAAAGTTATATTAGTATACAATACTTGTTATCATAAAACAACTAAATTTATTAATCTAAACTGTGCATTATTCAATCTATAACACCTATAGCAAATATTTTTGTTTGATGATTTGAATTTTTTTTCCCCACGATAAATAATGTCCTCTGTGTGGTTTTAGAAACAAGACCTTCAGTCGGTTCTCTACAAAAAAAATACTATTTGTATATGTTAAGGTGTGAAGGAAGATACTTCTTTAAGAATCTTCGCCTAGTGTAACGAGATTTGTAATAAGGGAAAGATGATATGTTATCCTTCACAATCTCTCTGTCTATTTGTTGACCACTTATATATTAGAGGGTTTCTTTCTCTTATATCTTTATCTGTTGAACAAAACTTTGTTGACAAATACTTTTTGAAGGCAAGTCTGAACAAAATGATCTGTTACATCAAATATTTTCAGAAAAAATCCATTTAAATCAGGAGCTCTGCTTGCATCTATATCAAGAAAGTAGGTTGGTGTTAAGAATCTATATTTTCTTCGGGATTCCTCAACATTTCTCATTCTCACTGACGTTTTATCCCTATATTCAATCAATGAATCAACAATATAAGCGGCCCTTTTCTCAATACTACCAATGGCCCATAGCTGTTTACAAAATATATTGTATCTTTAATCAAATGTTGATTGTGTTGCACATTTCATTCTGAAATCAAAAACCTCATGGGTTCTCGTTCTGCTATCAACTTTACACTCATTGTACTAGAGTCATATCCATTGTTTTTCTTTTCTTTCCTCTCAGATGTTTCGGTGAGGGAATATTTGGTCATAACTACAGCTGTTTCTAATAAATTCAATGTGCGCTCGTTGTCATTGTCAGCATTCACAAAAGTATATGAAAAATGTGGTGGATCAGGATCAACTACTTTATTTTGTTTTGAGCTTGTGAAATCTTAGCATATGCTTCAATAGTTGAGTAATTTGACCCTCCTAAATAGTTAGTAGTTCTTTTTTTTGTCTAATATGTATTGAACAATCATATGAAGTATCTGAATCTATAGTTGAATTGTCACTCAAATTATTATAGCTGAGAGCAATATCTGGATCTTTTATTGAGTCATCAGAGTCTGATACTATTGAATTTAGCTCATTTTTATCTCTTTGCTCTGATGACCCAGCTCCATTTGTGTCTAAGATCTGTAAGTACATAATATTCAGCTACTAATATCAAACTCGTTAATTTTACCTCCTCGGCAGTTAGAGTAATTTGAGTAGAGCTATCCCATCCCGCAACATTAAAACCAGATTTTATTTTGGCAATAGGATTTAGTCTCTAGTGGTAGAAAATATATTTTATAATTCTTGTTGAAATAATATATAAGTCATAAGAAATAAAAACCCTATGGATATGGTTTGGGAAAATTTTGAATACTAGGAACCGTTTGTTTTTTTATTAATGATTCACCCTAGTTAATCATAAAAGCTTTAAGCAATTTCAGGACAAAAACAGCAGAACTAGTATGCTATTTATTAGCAACTTTTTCTAACTAGTCCCAGAGAAAACAATTCAATAATATTTTAGATCGGTAATACAATGTTTGGTCAAATGGTACACAAAAAATGAACAGTTTCTTTTTTAACGTAACAATATTCTTAAATTAGTAGACACATTAATTTAAACCTTGAGATAAAAAAAAACAATATAAAACTATTATTGGCCAGAAATTGTTAATCAACATAACACTATACTTCAGAATATTAATAATATAAATCTAAAACTATTCAAAAACAAATACAATTAATTTTGAAGAAAAATAATAATTAACTTTAACTTAACCTTTACCTTGAATACTTATACGTTTAAATGAAACATGAAAGCCTTTTGCCTTTGTTGGTTGATATTTTGACAAAGTGGCCCACTTTTAGTATTCCAAGTTCATCCATTTTGTGAAATTAAATTGTGATTTTGTCAACACTATATTTTTGTATGATATATATTGTCAAAAAATATGATTGCATAACAAATAAATTAAATGAAAATTAGGGCGAACAAAAGTCATCTAAATTATTTACTTTAATATGAACCAGTGTATATAAAAAAACTATGAATTTTGACACACAATTCTTTCATCTACTATTTTAATATATTCTTTTCTGGTCCAAATTACACAAGTCAACATTTGGTAGTTAGGCTTGTTAAATAAAAATAGATCAATGTTGGGGGAAAAGAATACAAGTATACTTGCATCATATCTGTCTGTTACAAAACAAAGCCAAAATGAATTATATCGTTTGGATATTTAGTTTTAACATACATCTACTTTAGTCTTGACTTAAGTCACTTTTATTAAGTATGGAGTACTTCTTCACAAATATACCTAAGTTAAAAGCAATTTTTACAGTTTTCTGACTGTTGACATTTTTATCAGGGGGTCATGGTTTTATAATAATTTAATTTCAAAAGAAGTTCTATATTTATAAAAAAACTACGGCAGTTCTTTTACTAAGATGAAGGGCCTTTCCTGAATAAATCCAATATTTGATGTTTGTTATTATATTAAATAGATCCAAGTTATTTGAGAACTCTTTTTTTGTGGTTTTAAAGTGTCAGTGCTTCCATTCCAAATATAAATTAGATACAAAGTAAAGCTTGAATCAAAATTTTTACTGAGCAGCAGTTTTATAAATTATTCATTAATTTTTACCATTTTTTCTCATTGAAATATTTTAAACTCTTGTTGTATTTTTTTTAAACATGGTCAAACAGATTCACACAGACCAATTTCACTGTTTTTCTAAAGTAAAATACAGAAAATCATTACCGTATTCGACGTCTACTTTTTCGATCTAGATGGAAGTTTAAGTCTTACTTTGACTTGTTCCTTTATCTTATAACCTACACCATGATGGAAATAATCAAGGTCAATTTGATAACTTTCTAAATAAATGAAATGTAAACTCCCCCTTCCCTGAAAGGTAGCAAGTCTACCTTGAAGGGTTACAGTATGGTGCAGATTATAGAATAGGTCCATACTGTAATCGGTCAAGGTGAGATCACTACTTTTCGAGGTAAACAGAGCGTATATGTTATAAATATTTTAAACGATCTGAAAGCCCAGTTGGTATACTGTATCTTCCGTTACATCACAAATTAATAATTCCGCTCATTTCTGCTATTCGTGTCCAGGCCAAGTACGAGATGAAGCCGGACCTGGCCCTGGCTGAGACACTAAGAGAGTACACGGACTGGCGCCACTCCCTGTCCAAAAACATGGCGGAGGTGTGTCGGGACGTCCTGCTTGACATCTTGAGCGACGCCCGCGTGGCGGCACCCCTGGTGCAGATGGCGGACTACCACTCCGCCGTCAACCCCAAGTCTTATTTCTATGTATTTACTCATAGGAGCATGTTCGGGGACTATTCTGATGTGAGTATTGTTTCATTCCACAACGTCTCTTTGAATTATCAACTACACTACACTACACCTCAGTGGACAAATGGTCTAATGCGTCACTATCGTGGCCTGCTCATTATGAGGAGGTCGATGATTGAGTCTTGTTTGGATCTACTGAAGTTTTTTTCTTCTTTTGAAATTGACTCCCACTCTATTTCCACAAAATGCGGCTAGATTACCTCTTCGATGATTCCTTCATCATCCCTACCACATTATAGTAAATATAATACATGCGTCTAGCCTGAACATATAGTAAGTCGTGGGGATAAAATCAACTAAGCTTTTGGATTAAGTTTAGTGGAAACCAAGATTAAAGGAAATTTGAGACTATTTAGCTAAAGGGAGGCTGGTAAACCATTTAAGAAATTTCACTCTAGTACACACATCAAGGATACAAACCCACACTTCCCTGTCCCTGGCAAATCCGACTCGGTGATAATGACACCCCTTTAAACGTGGGTGACCTGGTGGTCTAGGGGTAAGGTGTCGGACTTATATGCTGGCGGCCGGGGTTCAATCCTCGGTCCTGGCAAAGATTTATCTGATTACAAAACCCTTCCTTCACCTCTGACAAGACATCTTGTGAATCTGGGGAATGCCAGGCCTTCACCGTGGTTCGGATTCCACGTTAAACTGTAGGTCCTCCATTTCATCTCACAATCACCCTACCATTACACATTAGCGTAAGTGCGTATAACCTTAACGGGTAGTAAGACGCGGTGCTAATAATAATAATAATAATAATAATAATAATAATAATCTTTAAACGTGCACACCACTGCGGGTAGCATTCAAATTCTTTGCACCCTCTATAAAAATTCACCAGGGCCGTTGGGCACGTGGACTAAATACCAGGCTCATCTAGTCCGAATTTCTGTGAGGATGAGGTCAGGGTTCAGATCCTGGATGGGTATGTTGAATATTTTCTCTTGAATGGCTTCCCAAACTCCCTCCGTGCAATCTACATAGCCGGGAAGGGTAGTAAGGTGCCATGAAAATGAATACAGGACCTGTCAAGCAAAATGAGGTATTTTGCAAGCATCCCATATTCTCATAATGTACATAAATAATTATGTTCATGGAAACATTTTATGTGTCGTTCTTTGTTCATTTTTGGTAAATACTTATTTTTATCATATTTTCTTGTCTCATGCCTATTTAGAGGCTTTTTTTTAAGTAATTCTCAGAATTTTTTAGCTCTAGTTATGCATTTTTGAGTCATCTTTATACATACTGTATTTAGATGGAATTAATATAAAATTATTAAATACCATCAATATTTTACAAATGCATGAATAGGCTACTCAAATATTTACTTTTTAAAAACACATTTGCCACAAAGAGAACATAATTTAGGCAGTGAACTTTGTATCCTCTTTACTTATATGGTTTAAAAAAAACATTCATTGTGAGACACTGCACTTAACCGGAAAGGTAGCGTTGGTAGGGAGTAGCTATGACTTAAAAATATATATTTATAAATCAATATTAAACCAACTACACGAATTTAGTTGTTAAAGGCTTTCCACTTCCCCTTTATTAATAGATTTCATTTTTAAAGTACGTATTTGATCTAGTCGTAAGCCATCATTAAGAGAGTTGTTCATATTTTAACATTTATTTTTGTGGTCTAGAAGTAATCTTTTAGAAATTTTAAAACCTTTTATGCGTAATTATATCCACTTCATAGGCCGAATTGTCTATACAGTTAGTCTCGGGATTGATTTTACTGCAAATGATGGGAATATTTGGGTTTGAATTCAAGCTTGTAATACATTTCCTACATGTGATTCATTGCTTAGGCCCATCAGCTCTCTACGCAGCACGAGTGTAGTTCCTATATTGTATCTCCTTAGCCCTATCATAATAATCATGTGCACCTGTAATCACATGGCCTAAGGTGTCAGTTTCCCAATAGGCATGAACGCCTCAAGTGCACTAGGAGAAATTGTACCACAAGGATTTTTACAACCCTTTCTTCCTGCATATATAGGTGCACTTCCTTTAATTAACCTTGCATACTTTACCCTACCCATTAAGTCAAGATGTTAACAGCCTTGTTATAAACGTACTAGTTTATAAATAATTAGCTAATAGTGTATATATATATATATATATATATATATTTTACATAAATTCCCTAAGGGGTCTCGGTTATTTTTAAGTCAGAGAATAGTAAAGCCCGGTGTCAATACCACCTCCACCTTAGCTCTAAAAACAATAAAATCCTTTTAAACCCTCCTAGCCTCGAACTAAATCCAACAATAACTCTTTATAAGTCATCCACAAAAAACATATTCCTACCCCACCTTAAAAAATTTTCCAAGGTAAAAATATCTTTCCTTTGACTATAACTCAGTCAAACATTAACTCTTGATCAAAATTATCATAAATTACGAGGGTGAACCTACTAATACGCTATTTAATTTCCTTTATATATTCTTCCTAAGAGTTTAAACCTGCGGTTTTCAACCGATGTGCCACAGCACATTGGTGTGACGTGAAGGGTCAGCAGATGTGACCACAGGAGTTTGGTGGAGGTTAAAAAAACAAGCTAAAAAAATTGATGAATTAAAATATATCATTTTAAACCCATAAACAACACCATTTTAATAAATTAAAACAATTAGTAAAATGTAATCTATTAACTCTTAAAATGTATATACTCATATATACATTTAGCGAGGCAACTTTTTAACACAATAAAAATTGATGGAGTTCCTTGGCAATTTTAGTACTTTGTTCCGTGCAACGTGAATTGAAAAGGGTTGAAAATCACTGGTTTTACCCATCCATATTTATTAGTCTCACACCATGAGGATAAGGATCTGCGATGGCATACTGTAGCTCAAAGCAAAGTAATTTTAATTTCTCCCAGTCAGATTGACGCTTTACTTCTGGCAAGGTATCTAAAGTAGGCAACAGCCGAAAGGCATACTTCGATTTCTTGCAAGTATCTTTTATAAAATACACACACAGGCTTTGATAGTATTTCACTATATTATTAGTGTAATTTTATAATCAGGGTATATTTATATTATCTATCAAACGTGATGGCTTCAGATCAATTACATTGACGAAAGAATATGTGAAAGTGGTTCTAGTAATACTTTCTAGCTATCTATATATGTCAATTTGTAAGAAAACTTAGGTTTGGTTAGTTATGTTCATAATTTGTTCAGGCGAAGCGTGAGAAGAGTATCAACGGCGAAGAGCTACCCTACGTGTTCGGAGTCCCAGTTGATGGGAGTCGCTTCCACTTCCATCAGGCCTACAACATGACGGAGAAACTCTTTTCCGAGGCTGTGATGACCTTCTGGACCAACTTCGCCCACACCGGGTTGGTATTTTATGAATAATGAAAAATATATACCTCAAATTATTTTCTATTATAGAATCAGCCCTGAACGAATGTTTATTTAAAATGGTGTATCACATCGGCTTGGAAATTATTCCTGGTTTGGGTTTCCTCCAATTTCATCCTATTTTATTAAAAAATAATCAAGGTAAGAGAGAAACAAAAACTTTATTTAATGATATTTGCTTATAAGAATAATGCATTGATTAATATTGATGTAAGAAAGTTTTATTAATATATAATACAAACTATTTTAGGAGGCGTGAAACATTAGAGCCAATCAAAGCAACCCAATACCGCTAAGTCTGCGCTTCCGTTTCGGATATGATTATAAAAATCTCTAAGATATGATGTATTATTTAAATTATCATATTAAAGCCTAATTCAATGCATTTTTCTTAGTAAATTCTTAACAATTTAAGTTCTTATGTGACTCTTCTGGCTAGATTACTTTGTATTCAAACGGATGAGAAGGGGAGGAATCCAAGTTGAGAAAATTTTCAGAGCCGATTCAAAACGACGTAGTGTAGTAAGATGTGGGGAAAAAAAAGTAATCATAGTTATAAGTTTAGTTTCTTGGTTTTAATTTCTTTTATTAACACACTATTACTTAAAAACAGTATTCGAAAGATATTATTTAAAATTTCTAAACATATTTTCCATGAATTCTCAGCTACGTGTTAATGAAAGTATAAAACACCTGTGTGGGTGTAAAGCACACCGTCCCTAAATGGAAACTCACAAGGTTAAAGCGTCTGGGTGTTCTCTTTACAAACTTCTGAATATCTCGTACCCTGGCTACCTCACCACATTTTCCTCAACCGATAATGTTGCACAACTCTAAATTGGGTCACACATGATTTTGTAGGTCATAAAAATAAATGTGTACACAGGAATTCTATGATACGTCTGTAATTGCTGCACACAAAGAAATTCCTCCTCCGACCCCGGCTAGGTGCATGCATGCAATAGCATCAAGCCGACTATTCTTTAAATCGTGTAGGTACTTTTATTCTTTCGAAATACTTCCCTCTCATTTTGCGAGCTAAATAAATATCAACATTTATTTAAATAGAGTTATATAATATTAGAATAATTGTATCAGTTCATATTTCAAAAAATGTTTTTTTAAATAGTTAAAGTTAATTTTAATTGATTCCCGTGCTTTACGTTTTGCTACATATCCGGCCCACCCTGTGCAACCTGGGGTGCCACATGTGTATTCGCACAAGGTAGTAGATTATGAGGGCTCATAACTTTGAGTCTAGGCTGTACATTTTTAAAATTATTACTATCATTATTTATTTGCTTACTTGATATATGGTATTAATAAATTAACAATTCACTGTCACACTTACAATAGTACGCTGGGTAGTAAGACGTGGTGCTAATAATAATAATAATAATAATAATAATAATAAAAATAGTACGCTACCTTTGCCTATTGCAATCTAGTTCTATCCAGTCCACCTCATTACATACACACTATTTTTACACTGTTTTAGAGTCTTACATTCGCGCCGCATGTCCTGCCCATCGTAATATGTGAGATTTGACAATAATAAAAATGTGTTGTTAAGAGTACATACATACACTAGAGGGTATGTGAGTCATCACTAAACAACCCCTTTCACTTCCCGGTACCCTTAGCTCTTTTAGGTCTTAACATCTTCTAAGGATATGGTTTTCGAACATTTTAAATTGATTGTAGCTATGACCGGCAACTCAATGTTTCACAGCCACAGAACCAACCAGGAAAACTATTGTTTTTTAAATTCTTAATTTTACATTCCTTTACAGTAGTCAAGAGGGTAACAACTTATTGACTGAGCAATAGTATACATTACCCGACTGTATATTTTTCCTAATTTGTACACTAATATTGTTATTGCTAGTTAATATATTTCTTAAATATTAAAATTCATTAATCCTGTTAAATGATATGTTGCTCGAAATAGTCGTTAATTATCCTCCGAAATCTCTCTGTGTGATCATATAGTCTACTTTGTCTTTTCAGTTTTAACTTCTAACCCTATTTCCATAATACATTCAAATAATATTCAAATAACTATAGCAACAGATTCCTTACTATTAACTAACAAAGCTAAATCCTCTGCTTATTCTAAATGTTGCATTGTACTATTTAATGTAAACCCTTCCATACTCTCTTGCTTTACCCTAATAACATACTCTAAGGTTGGATTAAAATGTGATGGGAAAAGTGCATCTCCTCATTTCAATCCATAATGGATTTCCTAAATATCTGAAAGTGACACATAACCCGTACCCAGCCACGCGTGTCTGCCAATAATAGAAACATGAACACAAATAAAACCAAGGGAAATAAACAACACGACCCAAAATTCATTAATTATACTAGTATAAATTTTAATCGCTTAGTATTAGAGCATTCCAAGACAAAAATATATTATTATTTATGAACTCTATCGGTGGTCACGTGTATTAATGCGTCAGTCAATAGAATGGATTGTCGTTGCTAGGGATATCGGCGTTTAATTAACAATTGGCTATATTGGAGGGGTTCTTCTCTAAATGTTTCCACACTCAAGACGCCACAAAAATGACAGTACACCTCCTGTGAATTCTATTTTCCCTATCCTTACGACATTTGTATGAAAATGCAAATTCCCACCCAGGATAGGTAGAGTAAGATGTGGAGCACTAGAATTCGGTCACCCTTCTTGTCATCTGATTAAATGTCCTCTTTAACTACTTGGTTTAATGGAATCAAATTATTGGTGATAGTCCAACGTTTGCTTCTAAACTCACTTCCGATCATCGGTGAAGCCTATAAACGTGCCCAGGTAGGTTAAAACATCTCAAACCAAAAGTCACATCGTGGTGTATTTCTCTGTAGTTTCCGTTAGAATAAAGTAAAACTAGGATTAGTGAGACTGTCTTAGTATATTAAAAAAGGAGTTTAATTACTCTAAAATTAAAAAACTATATCACTGATTAAAATGTCACTATTGAAAAAGTTAAGAGTACAGAAAATCGTACTTCGGTACTTTTTCTGGTTTAAGTTTATTATTACAATTAATATTAAGAGCACAAACGTTATTTTGATATGTTCTGATTTAAGCTCAGTTATTTTTCTATCCCCTTTGAAAATTACACAATTTCTTATGTGATTAAATTCTCTATTGTCTATTCAAGGAACCCAAATGCACCACGGAGGCAAAATTACCTGACGCAAGGACCACGGGAATGGCGACAGTATGACGTGGATTGGCCTGAGTACGACGCCACAAACAAGACCTATTTGAACTTAGGTGCGGTAACCGTTATTTATTCATACATTTAAATAGATTTTGAGAAGGTTCGCCTGGGAACGCAAATTAAACTTGGGACCATCGCTAGATGGTACAAACTATTCACCACCCAAGTATATCATTAGTTAAAGTGAGACCCACTACGGTGGTTGAATGCTCTAAGGCGTTTCTCTCGCAATAGACTAGAAATAAAATAATAGGGAATAGGTATTTGAATCTCAGTGTTGTGTATTGAGGGTGCCTTTTTCTAAACGGTTCTACACTTTCACTCCACGCAAAAGCAGGTACATATCCTTTAAAATGTAACATTCCTCATCCCTTATACATTAGCGTAATCATTATATTTTCATATACCCCGAAGGCGCAGATAAATGCGGTGACAAAAATATAAAGTTACTATCAGACTTCTAAGTTCACAGAGTCAGGTGTTTTGGCTCGGTTATAAGGTATCAATGGTGAGAAAATGTATTGTGGGAAGAATTGGAACCTTCCCTTCAACAAAGGTAGTCTAATATCCTAGCGACTGTTTTTAAGAGAAGTAAGCTAGTCTGTAGCTCTGTGTAGTTTGATTTAGAAATTAAATATAAATGTTAATACGCAGCCCGGATACATTAGTTAAACAAGTAATTTTAAAAGGGTCTTCAGTAGTTTCATTGCGCTGCCTTACCTCCTTAAGATAATGATGCAGACAGTAGGAATACTAATTATATATATAATAGGGGAGCGATGGATAAGGTAAGATTTATATTAAATTTACGCTGAATATCGTGGAGGGAGAGTGGGAAGCTTTTTGGAAGAAACTTCCCTCTGTAAACCCAACCGATATTCAAAGGACGATCACCCCATCACTGGTAATATAATCTAACACGAAGATAATGCCTTATGATAAGCGATTGATCGCTTTTTATCGGTTTTGGTTTATTTATTTTAGAGTCATTTAAGACCATTATACGTATGTGAGGGTGATTCAATTAATAAATACAGTAAAATGTGTAATGATACAGACTATATATTATATTTATATGATATATTATATTCTGATGGATTTTATTGGCTATTTTCTATAATACCTGTAGCCTACTTAATATCAGTGACTCAACCATCTAATCCAAGGGAGCACAATGAGGGTGGTTTCTTATACAGTGTACCAATACTAGCTTAAAGAGAAAGTGAGAAATAATATTGAAAACATAATATATTTAGTGAGATCTGTTATGAATGAAACCAGATTTCTCCATCTAAGTGAGAAACATACTATCCACGGGCCTTTCCCCTGTGATAGGTGGCTGCCCTCCCATTAGGTATAATTCATATATTTACATCTCTACTTTATATAATAGTTAAATATATACAAATAGAAGTGTTAAAGTTACAGTTCCAATTTTTACAAGAAGTGTCTTTTATAGAATACAAACATATTATTCTGCGGCTAAAATTTATGGTATTTTATTTTTTTATTAGTATTCTTTTATTGGTATTGATTATATCTATAAAAATTTGTCACGCATACTCCAGTGTCCACATGACCTAAATCATCACACTCACAATAGCTTGGACTAACGATGACAGGGAGATCGGTGTTCACATCCCTGTTGGGTGTACAGATAGTTGTTTTTCATATATATTTTGCACTCTTCCTCCACGAAAATGAGGCTACACTTCTTCTAAATTCAACCGTTCTCACTTCTAACACTTAAGCATTATTATATACTATGCGTACAGCCTGAATTTGTAGGTCTATTAAGATATAATACTAAACAAAATTTACAACTGCAAATCACATGGCTTGACGTATGATTACCTGAAGGTATAGTTAGTAAATCTTTGAGTGAAAATTGGATTGTATTATTGGGATGCAGAGCTTAGAATTTTAGTGGATTTAATAGATAAGTTTTTACTAAATAATTTCTCGCTCCCTTTTCAAATATATGTAGGTACATTTCCTCTAAAGTATTCCTTTTTTTATCATTCCGCACAGTATTATAAATGTGATAGTAGCTTATATGCGTAGTGAGGCGTGATTACCAAAACAATTCTTGATGAGCTTAAAGGAGTAAGGAGTTTAAACACGATCTATATCTTATTTCTTAACAAATTTTCATCTATTTTCTTAAATTAAAATCTACTTAACTAATGGTATTTTAAACTTACTTTGGTTTATTAAGTCGTTAAAAATGTTTGCAAAACTTTACTTGAACATTTTTGCAATATGGATTTAATATTATTTGTAATATACAAAAATACATCACCAATTGACCAATAAACAAGCCAAAAATAAATAAATTTGATTCACACTAAACTTTGTTTTATTAATTTAATATTTTTAAGACCCCATATAATACTTCAAGATCCACCTACCTCTTGGAATAGTTAAATAGCCACACAGACCCCTCTTTAAGATGAAAAAGTATATTTGATCCAATAGAATCCACTAAAATTACACCAGTAAAATTATGGAATACTTGAATGTAATATAAATTTAATTAAAATCGAAATTGAAATACAAATCAATAAATAATTAATTTGTGTATACACTAATTATTATGTTTAATACTTTTTTACAGGCATTCCCCCTAAAATTGACCACCATTACAGAAGAAAGATGATGGGTTTCTGGAATGATGTCCTTCCCAAACTATTGAAAAATCCTGCTGACTCTACATTAAGACCAACTGAACTGGAACCAGCCTACGAAAACCCTAAAGTACCAACACAATGGTCACCAGGAAACCCCTACAAACCCCATCATGTATCACTCCCAGAGTTAACTCCCAAACCACATGGAAACAACGGCAACTATGAGAACTTTAACAAACCCTACGTCCCACGTAACCTTGATAAGCCCCGCCCGACTAAATTCACGTACGGAACCATCGTAACCAACGAGAATGATAACCCCAAGACATTGTCCGCTGGGTTTATAAATGAAATATCCCCAGTCCAACACGCTAGCGAGGGATCTGGAACGCCACAAACACAGCAGAGAGGATCGTCGTCATGGGCTCTGGGGATCGTCATTGTAATTGGTGTCGTATTCCTGGTGATCAACCTCAGTGCATGTGCGGCGCTTTACTACCAGAGAGACCGTCTTAAAGCACAAGAAGAGATTATGAAGAGGAAGATGGAAGATACAGACGTTGCAGATGAGGAAGAATATGGGAAAAGAAGAAGAGTTGATAGTGTGGAAGGTGAAAATAGATCTAAAACGATCATCAAAAAGGAAAAGAAGGAGAGTGGGGATGAAGAGATATATGAGGCTGTTAGGAGTGGTGGAAAAACTATTGAAGCTGGGGGTGGAAGTGCCTTGAAGAAATGGAGGCTCTCCCGACAGTGTAGCACTAGCACTATGGACCCCCACACCAAGGTTCGTGAATGGATAGCCCATGAGATTGTGCAAAGGTGCTCTCCACGTTTCCTCAGGCGCACGAGACTTCAAATGCAGAAGCAAAGCACCGACACTTCCATTGACCAAAACCCTTATGGAGAGATGACACCCGTGATCATGGAGAATTTTGAAAAAGATCAGCCAACCAGTTCCCCCACCACATCAAAACCATCTACATCAGTAACACTGCAGCGAAGTAAGGTCAAAAAAATCTCCGTTGCTGTGGATGCAACCCCAGCCGCTCGTAGTGCTAGTGTCCTGAAACAAATGCCTATCGAGCTCATGAGCAAATCTCTTGGGGAGCTAGACACAAAATGTATATCCACGTCCATGTTAACATTGGCTAAAAAACCATCTCTTAAACGATGTGCCACTGCAGGGGAGGATCTTGCCATAGCTTCGGTCTCTTCTGTCACGGCGAGTTTATCTCCTAGGGATGTACTGAGGAGAAGTACAAGTGTCAGCTTTCACTTGTATACACCTCCACCTCAATTTCAGAACCAGGACACTGTCAGGATAGAACATAGTCACTCCAGGTCAGACCCAGTGTCACACGTTATGCCTTGTGTCTCACCAAAAGGGACGAACAATCAGAAATTAGGTGGATCACAAACTATAAACAGGCATTTAGTAGATATTTCACTTGACCCTAAAGATCAGTATTATAAACCAGTCCAAATGGCTCAAACTATCCATGGACAAAAGTTCCCCATAAAGCATGGCACTCCAAAAAATAAGAGATATGTGGAAGCCACAGCTAACCCAGCTGACATACTTCCAAAAGATGTAAATGTTACATCGAGAGACAGTAACGAAGACAAAGACGTCTCCCCCATATTGGATCCTCTTACACATATTCAAAGAAGGAACTTCCCCAAAGTTCTACCAGATTTTCCTCGTGGTCAGGAAACTGATGTTTATATAGAGAGGGAAATGACTCCAGTACAAGCCGTTGCTTCAAAGAGGAGATCACTACCGCATACTGGGAATCTTCACATTGGTCTTCTTCCACCGTTAAACGAATTTGGCTCGTATTCTCAGCCAACAACACCAACATCCTGTTATCATAAAGATACTCAGACACAAACATGTTTAGGTAAAATTCCTCCACCTCCTCCTCCAAGGGTGTCATCAACCCTGGGTAAAAAACCTACAAATGGTGCACCAATTTCCCCTTTGATGATTGCAACCACACCACATAAAACCCGACCTATTATTGCACATCCCGTTCCAACAAACGTAAACTTAGGGGTGTTACCCCAGACAAGACAAGAGCCTAAGGTCATAATAAGGCCAACTTTGGTGAAACCATCCACTAAGACACAAGTTGTGAACCAAAATATACCAAGAGTCACGGCTAAACGTCAAGAAGATTATTCTGTTACACCCTCACAGGCAAACCCTTCTTCTTCCCCTCTTCCTTTGGAAGGAGTGTTATCCTCAACAGAAAAAAGAATAAATAAAGGGCTGTCTCCTTCAGTAGTTCCAATTCCTACCCCTAGAGTTCCTGTAGCCCTTCACAGCTCTGATGTCACAGATGAATCTGTGCCACCTTCAGGCAAGTCCTCGTCCTGCAAAAAGTCGTCAGGAACTTCAACGGATGATTCCAGTTCCAACACAGGCACCGTGAAGCGCGTCAAGAAAACTAATGAAAGAAAACCAAAGACGTCGGAGAGTGAAGCGAAACCATTAAGTAAAACAAGCAATGCCGTGCCGAAGAAGTGGTATGCTCAGTACAGTCAATCATTTATTTCAAAATCGAAAGATGATGGTTGAAGTTGTATTAAAATGGTATTCTACTTATTGTTACACTACGCAGCATACTTCGAGGTACCATACTCAATGGTCTGAAAGATTTAAAACTTAACAGTGTCATTTTTTAAGTCGTTGATGCATTTGAAGTAAAAAAACAAAATATATCATTCTATTTAAAGTTAACCAACTCTAAAATGCACATTTATTATTCCTTAATAGATTATGCTGGAGTTAAACATCCATAGCAATGATATTTTAAATTACACATCTATTCTCAAAATATTACATTAAAAAATTATTGAAAGGCTAAATGGTGAACTTACGTGTAAATATATAACACCTATGTGGAATTATGAAAATTAACCAATTGTGCACCAATGTACTGTAGTAGAGCTTTGAATATGAATGCTAGTTTATACCTGTTTGCTTAAAATGAATGGTACAAAGAATACGTTTCTTGCCTCCACTATCATGCAACCTATAAGAAAGAGGTATATCTTTAAACGGTGTTTGCAAATATTGGTGTTTCTGTTTGAACCAGAGTATAATTTACTTACCTATAAAAATGGGGATATGTTTGTGCAATTTGTTGCGGAAAAGTTTCAAAGTTAAAATGGATATCTAAAATGTATTCACTATACTATTTATTTTTATTAGATATTTTATTGTTACAGTTAAGCGAAAAAGTCCCAACGTTATTTAAATAAGAGGCACATGAATGATTATTTAAGAATACAAGTTTATATTAAGTAGTTTCTACTCTAGGGCAAGGGACAATTGAGTTAAAATATTACCAAACTTGAGGAGTTTTTTTAAGTGCTTCAAAACAAGTGTTATTAGTGAGCTGGGAGGTAATATTAATCACAGGACGTAATAAAAATGTCTTTTTTTTCTATTATGGTATTGATTTGTAGTGTTATTTATTGACTATAAAAATTATTAAAAGATTAGTACCTACCATGTATTAACCTTTCTGAATCCATAAATATTATGATTAAATTAACATTTTTTCAAATTAAATATACACCATAAGTCATATTATTCATATTGTGAGTAATCAATAATAATTTTGCAATATTGATAAGGCTTGCAACTGTTTAAGTATTGGAATTCTTTTAGAATCATACTTTCCATGTTTCATAGTAATACTTTAATTCCTATTAC
The DNA here is from genome assembly GCA_902151425.1 of Timema shepardi. Taxonomy (NCBI): domain Eukaryota; kingdom Metazoa; phylum Arthropoda; class Insecta; order Phasmatodea; family Timematidae; genus Timema; species Timema shepardi. The sequence goes on along the minus strand of CABFVX010001045.1, from coordinate 157,239 downwards.
ATAAATGATAAAGTATTATTTTTTAACGATATTTCAACATGAACTTACTAATAAAATTCCAAGATATACGTCATTAAGTTTAGGGCATTTAAATTAGCTGGATGCCATGAAGTTAACTATAAGTAGGTTCAATAGATCAATTTTTCTGCATGGATCAATGTCAAACTATGTCATTGTTGCGGAAAGAACAGATTATATTATCTTGAACGCTTTTAATTTAATTTTTGATCCAATTTTAATTCAAATCTGAATATAATTAATTAAAATTATAAATAGGATCTTATCAGTTTGATAACCAGTATCTAAATAAAATTAACAGCTAGCATTAATATTTTTTTACTAAACAACAAGTCTAAAAATTAACATAACATACATTGGATTAGCTTTTTCCTTAAAATAAGATCACAAAATGAATTTCATTGACCTTCATTTAAGTATGACATTTCCTTTACTGCTTGTAGGGCCTAGCGGCTGAATTGACTAAAATCTAATTGTTTATATCCAACAACCATTTTGGGCTAGTGGACTCCTCGAGGGGTGTGAGAATCAGGCTAGTGGGGCATGAGACACTGTCTGATATTTATTTTTATTTTTAAATATCATTATTGTTTTGATAAAAAAAATTGTATAAAGGCTGCAAACATATTTGACATTGAACTAATTTCTTTTAGCATTTAGAATGACATGAGCCACTGCTGGTATTTTTATTATTATTAGCACCGCATCTTACTACCCGTTCGGGTTATACGCACTTACGCTAATGTGTAATGGCAGGGTGATTGTGAGATGAAATGAAGGACCTACAGTTCAACGTGGAATCCGAACCACGGTGGAGGCCTGGCTTCTCCAATGGTATTGTTATGCCTTACAAAGTTTGTATATTTTATTCACAGTTCCAAACATTAAATTGTGAAACCCTTGTATAGCAACGTTAAATTGTGTAAATACTGGGTGGTACATTGAGTGTTACCTTTTCTGCTGATTTAATTAAATTATAAACCAAATATTGATGTTAGTACTTGGAAGAAACTTTCTAGCCTTCACTAAAATAGTAATTTGAAACTAAATATTTAAAAGATTAAAATTTGATAGGTCGAGATTCCTAATTATATTTATTTATTTGAATTTTTATGGAAATTCTTATTCTATAATTTTATAGATGTTCACTAAGACCACATCAGAATAAAAATAATAGTTTTTCAAAGCTTAGATTAAAGTTTGATTAACATTAGTCAGGAAGCAATGGATATCCTTTAATGGTGGTTTTGTAATTATTACTATCAAGGCAATAATACAAAATTTGGATGGAAACGATATTAAAGAAGAGGGGTTTACAAGATGAAAGTTCAGAGGGCACAAATCTATTCTCGAAACTTATAGCTACAATAAGTTAAAAGTGGGAAGTCTATTAATTTATTTAGGATATATGTTTATGTTTTAATAACTTCTCATTCATTTTGTATCTATTCATTTTGTAATATAGCTATGTCATATTCACGAGGCACATTAAATTATAACAGTATTTGAGCACATAATTAAATTAATTTATGTACATCGATGTGTGAAAGGATTCAAGCTGTTCGCCACTTTATATTTCAACGTAAAATATTTTTAATTAGTCCAAGAATCTGATACCTTAGTTCAGTGAGTAGTGTTTATGCCTAGTGAGACAAGAATTCCAGATTCAATTCCAGGCATGGCTATTGTATCATTAGTGATATTGGGTATTTCCCTTTCACATTGAAGAATTAAGCGTTAGGGGGCTGGGTAATGTGTTTTTAATATAATTGAGTTATTTTATAGGTCATGTGTTGGGATGATGAAATGATTTAAAAATTCACGTTTAATACCCCAAATTAAGGAAAATGTATTTAATAAAATAATTCAATTACTTAATTTTTATAACCTGGTTTTATATACTATGAAATAATACATGTTTATAAAAGTAAGAATGCTAAATGTTTTATGGTAAATTTTACTTCATAATATTTAAAATTTACACCCCTATTACTTACGGCTTAAATTAAGAGTTAGGGAAGGAAGGGTTATTTTAAGCAAATAAAAGAGAGACAAGTTGAATAGTGATACATAATACGTACAGAACGAACATTAGTGTGCCTAACTGAGACTCGAACTAAAACTACACTGACGCAGGAAGCGAGTGTAAAAACAGTAGCCCACCCCATGTGTAAACTCGACACAAGTATCTGTCTGAGACTTTAACTAACCTCAACATCGTCATCAATGGAGGTCACGCCAGTTGTGAGGCTAACACCTTAGACACATGAATGATACTTTAGTAAAATACTCATTTAACTCTTGAGAACAGATTGGTTGAATGGACTTATACTATCAAATATAAACACTTAATTCCTTTACTGTAGTGAAATTCTTTACATACTAATCGCATACTATTTGAAATCTTATGTTTATAGAAATATCTATATTTTATTATTTTATGTTAATTTTAGGACCTCTTGGCCTAATTATTTTTGTATGGATTGCTTTAAGTTATTTAATTTATTGTAAAGATAGAATAGACTTTAAATTTAGAGTTACATGTTTTATATACTTTTAGTTATAGGTTTACTAATCTAGGGTTTAATATAAGCTATAAATTTAAACTAAGACTTAATTATAAATTACACTTACTGTTGAATGCTAATTTAGAACTAAATACAAAATATCTTATAGCCCAATTAGATAATAAGTCATCTCTATTGGGTTGTTGTATTAAATAATTTAGATTTATAAATAAGAAAGAATATAACTACAGCTATTATAAAATCATATAAACATTGTTCTTAGACCAAAATATATTTAATCTAAATAATTATTTATATTGTAAGTCAGATTAAGCAGAATGCTAAAATTTTTGTAAAATCCCATCAATAAAAAAAAATAGCCTTTCTAAAATCATCACCAACATAATCATTTAAATTAAACTAATTCTCACCCATAATTTTTAACTAGTAAATTAAATTACATACAATAATACAACTTAAAGTAAATAAAAGCATCTCTACTACATTACCGTTTATGATTTTCTAAATAAATTGTTCTTTGTCAAATTCCAGAAAAAAAAGGTCAGAGGCAAATAGATTAATTGGGTTACTCTCTCATCACCTGTAAATTTAAGTGTGGACTAAGTATTCTCAATTATTAACGTTAGTGTTCCATTAATGTGATTAATAAAAACCATGTGAACATAATTTTTTCAAACAAATACTTTAAAAGCGACTTTTTGACCAACAGTCATATAGACCACGAATTTTAATACCCCATAAATATAGGCTAAGGTTTCTAAAATAGACTCATTAAAAAATTACTTTATACGTTATCACTATAAGAAATTCTATACTAAACGTTTTCTTTCGAGATAGTAGAGTCAATATTATATATAACATTGACAAGCCTTATCTGTGTAATATGTAAAAAAAATTGTCACTAACCAGTAAAAAGTTTTTTAAATAATTATAAATTAACTATGAAATCATATTTTTGAGCTTATATATTTATAAAATATAAATAATTATATATGAATTATATTTATTTATATAATATATTTATTAATATTTTCATATCTATACATACTTTAACATATTTTAAATATCTAGTGAGGTAAAAATAAACAATTAGGCCTACTTTAAGATGCGTGGCCTAATAATCAAAGTAGTTTTGATTCAACGATTTTGTCATTTGTTTAATCAAAAACAAATAATCAATAACTATAAAGTAAATAAATGAAATGATCTTATAAATATTGACAGATGTGAAGAACTTGTTTACATGACCACTATACCAACAAACTACCTCAAACCCTCTGTGTACATTGTTAGTCTAGAACTGAGATTTATTTGCTTTCAGGGGCTAGTGAAATTAATACAGTATGTGTTCACGAGTAATTAAAAATGTATTTGTTATTTTGATTTGTATACTTAATGTAGCGTTTAGTTGTGCATGAAAATATATTACTTTTATTTTATAAATAGCATTATAAAATGACTGAAGCTGACATTTTAGTAAATAAGACCTATACTAAATATTGTTTCCTCTAATTTATAAAATATTTGGAATGAGTATTTGAAAATTCAAAATAGATATAATCTTATGTTGTTTCATTCTGAACGGTATTTGACTAACAGCAATATGGCCGGAAATTCTTTAGTTACTAAAATGATTAATAATATATTACCTAGCTCGTGTTAGCTTACATTGGTAAAAATATGTATGTGTAATTTTTTTTTCTATTAATGTAGTCCTGGTCCTAAAAATATTAAACATATCTTTCAAATGTGTTTTCCTTATAGCTAGTATTGTTAATTTTGTTAATAAATACGCAAGACACATTGAGATAATGATTGTAATGGCATGTCAATTAGATTTAGTTTTGTAAAACCAATGTTGTGACTATAATATATTTCACTTTGTCTTAAATTTTAAAATCTTAATATATGATAACTATCCAATACACTATCAACCCTGAACAGGATTATATTATTTACAAATGAAGGTGCAAGTCCTTCTATTATTTAATAGTTATTATAAAATGATGTAGTCATCTCCCAATAATTTTATCAAGAGTAAAGACTTCTCAAACTTTGTCTAGTAATAAATATATTCTAATAATTATTTTAGTAAATGGAATACTTTAACGGTAGATTGGTTAATTCAAATAAAATAAACAATGAACAAGAGTTTGGCATTGATTGTTTTGGCCAAAGCCTTCCACAAAACACTTTTTTTTTTAATTAATATGTTTGACGCAAGAGCTAATAACGCAATAATTCGTGAGATAGGGATAAAGAATATGATATTAAGAAAGTATACCCACATTAACGTGAATACTCATACAATATGGTAAAACAAATTAATAAATCACATTTGTAAAACCAGCCCTAGTTCACCCGATCAGAAAATTCAAACTGCAAACATCAACACACTAAAAATGTCGATTCGCCACAACTATCAACTCGTTACACTCGACTTGATTAAATTAAAAATCTAATCAACTCGCAACACTCCATTCTAGAATAAAATATAGTAATTACACTAATTAAAAAAAGATATATTCATAATTAAGTACAGTATAAAATATTTTTTTTAGCATTTCTTAAAGAGATGTTCCTTTTTCGTTACTGACACATATTGCAGGTGGGAGATTTACTCTGTTAATATAGCTGTCAAAAACATTGTCTGGAAACTCAAATAGGCCCCTATTTTATGGTAGGTTAGGTTAGGTATGATAGGTTTAGTTCGCCCTACAGTAAACGCAGTAGATTTTTGCAGTTACATGGAGCGCACGCATGATATGACCACGTGGCACGGGAGTCGCGTGGCGAGTCGATGAGTATCTGACTTGCAATGGAATTTGGCGAGTCGAAAAATAAACAATGAGATGTAAACAATATACCTGCAGCGAGCTTATCGATGATAAATTCAAAACTCTTCTTCTTTAAAGGTAGCCAGATCTTATGAAGAATACACAAACATTATAAAGAGGGAAACGACTGTGAGACAAACACGCACATTTTCTGTAAAATCTATGTTGCTCGTCCCTAAACAATTATTAGTGTCAAAGTGGGGATATCTCAAGTGAGAAAAAATATGTATTATACAATAAACATCATCAAACAAATGTATACTTATTAAGGTAGATAATGGTCTTACTCTTGAGAATATACATAACATGAGGGTATTCCCCATCTTCTTCTTGAGAATATCTGGCTTGAAGGCAGCAAACTGTCTTCATACTGAGAATATACCTAGCCTAAGGGTAGCTAGTCACTGTATTCCTCTTGAGAATATATCCGACTTCAAGGCAGAAAATCATCTTCGTCTTGAGAATATATCTGACTTCAAAACAGCAGATCGTCTTCCTCTTCAGAATATATCTGACTTTAAGCCAGCAGATCGTCTTCCTTTTGAGAATGTATCCGACTTAAAGCCAGCAGATCGTCTTCCTCTTGAGAATATATCTGACTCCAATGCGACAAATCATTTTTCTCTTGAGAATATATCTGACTTCAATCCAGCAGATCGTCTTTCTCTTGAGAATATATCTGACTTCAATCCAGCAGATCGTCTTTCTCTTGAGAATATATCTGACTTCAAGGAAGCAAAACGTCTTCCTCTTTAGAGTACACCTAACTCAGGGGTGGTTTCTGTATTCCTCTTGAGATTATAATAGCTTACTTCAATGTAACAAATTGTATTCCTCTTGAGAATATACCTCACATAAGATTAGTCACTGTCTTCCTCTTGAGAATATATGTGAATTCAAGGCAATACACGGTCTTTATTTCTAAAATACACAATACTTGCTTTGAAGGTAGTCTAATTTTCCTCATCTTAAGAATAGACGTTAACCAGAGTGCAGCCAATTGCTTACCCTTTGAAAGTATACCTACTTAAAAGGTACCTAGCCAATTATCCGTTGCTTGAGAAAATATACATTTTTATGTTCCTATCCACTCCCCACCATATGGGAGTTTTATCAGGCTAGGCTATTAACTCTATTTGAAGGGAGGGATCTTCGGATAGGAGCATTGAATAGTCAGACCTGAAGTTTCGAGAGCTATGTTATAAACTATAGTACATGTGTGATTGTGTCAGTCGTATTTTTACAGGTTCTAACAGAGCCCTTAGCACAAGTTAATCTTTTTTAGCTAACATTCCCTCCTATACGTTTACACAAGATGAGCTCACGCTAGATAGAAATGGGTCCAGAATCGTACCCCAGTCCTGCCGTGACGTTCCCCCATACCAGCTCCCACAGATTTTGTTTCATCCCTTCTTATAGCTAAGTTTATGTCTTCCTTTCAACGTTTTTGTTAAGTCAATAATACTGCTGTATAACTAACTGACTTTAATAACAAATGTATTAAATTTGTGTGGACTGTTTGTGTTTGATCGGTTGATCTATTCAAAACAGCACGTGTCTTTTAGGTTTTAGGTTTCATTAAAATGGCCTAAATATTATTGGACATTGGCACATAATTAGAAAATATCTCGATATAATTGTTTTGTAAAACATATGTCTTGACATAAACTTCTACTAAAGCCAACATCTGACATCATAATATTAGCATACTGGCAGTGTGTTTTGCAATTGTTTCTTTAAGCTAAAAGATAAGGAAATTTCCAGTATTGGATTTTATTTGTATGCCTAATAAGGTTCTTCTAATTATATATTGGTTGTATATAAGTTTGTTGATATTTATTTTTAAAAAAGTTGTGTTTATTCAAGAGTCATATTTAATATACTTCTTTGTTGTGTATATTTAAAATGAAATAATTATGTTTAGTAGCATTTAATAAAATTAAATTATGTGCTAAAAAAACTTTCGTTAATGAAAATATATCATTGGATATTCTCTTTCCCTGAAAAAGAACACACCAACTAACCGATCAATAAATTCCTTTCAATTATATAAGTAAAGAAAATTGCTTTTAATTTAGTGTCAGTTTTGAATAAATTAACTTTTCCAAGTGGATTAAAGTCGTATTTATCAAGACTATGTTTTAAATTTATTTGGTCATGGAAAGAGATTAAAACTGTTCAGTGGGATCATTTTATTAGACCTTGCAATGACAGTTGAAATCTATTTTCCTTGTAATCAGATTAGTGTTTCCAAATGGCTGTGGAGTAATAGAGCCGATGTTAAACTAGGATTACCTATTAGTTTTCATCATTATCATTCTCGGAAACATAAATTCCTCCGGAGTAGGGGAAAACGACGGATTTAGGACTTATTATTTGTGTTAAATCGTGTTTGGAAGCTATTTCAAAATGTAATTTTTAGTATCTCTCTTTGTATCAACATTAGCAAATTTTTATTTCACTCAGTCCCTGTAATAGAAAAGTATTGTGAGCATCAAATAAATCAAACTTGAGATTTTAATAAATATCGAAGTTTAGTAACCGCTGAAACAAAAAAGTGCTTTTTGTGAACATTTCCAATTTTGACCAAGCAATCTCTGTAATTATTTACGATACCAAATAATGTATTATTGTAAATATGTGCTACTAGTAAATATAAAGACCTTCTGTTTGATATATGATGTTATAAATTAAAAATTTCTGAGCTATAGGCCAATGTATGATTTCCTTTATTCATGTCTGAAAATAAACAATTTGCTATCCACTTTGGTAGACAGATATTAATTTATTATTAATGTTTTATGACAGTTTGTGATACTTGATTTATACTCTTTGATTGGTTAATTTGCCTTGACCCCTAAGTTTTGGAAGTATTTTGATTGTTAAAAAAAAACAATCTTGAGATTTAGATAAATGCCCCCTTAAATTTAAAATCTGTTTTTGCGATTTTGTCTCTTAGTCTCTGTGCCTGTCTTTATCTCGGACTAGCTGAAACTTGATATCTGGGGTTTTCTTAAGGTCATCACGAGGTGTTTTTGGAATTAGTTATCAAACCCTAAAATTAAGTGTAGTTACTAAAAGGGCAAAAAGAGATAAAATCTATTTTCTCAAAATCAGCCATAATGATTATGTATCTAGACACTGTTTAACGTTACAAACTAAATGGTGATTTTCATTTTTCCATGAAAATAATTTTGAGGGCATAACAGAAATTTCCAATTTTGATCAGTTTCTGTAACTATTTGGGATACAAAAGAACTTATTGCTTATTTGGTAATATTGTTAAAATTTAAAAATTTTCAAACTGGAATATTCTAATAAAACATCGAGATTGTGACTTTAGGCTCGGCACCATTCTTTAGAGAGTAGACTACAACGGTGATAGCCTGTCTTTGGTTGAGTAGTAAGCAACAAAGTTCAAAGGATTAGTTGGTAGGTGGGATGAGACTGTGTGAAAGGGTTGGGAAGACGTATAGGAGGAGGGGAGGGGCTGGTGTGGTGACTGCCATAGCTATATTGGTGAACCTCTGGTAAGGTGATAATACAAGGTACTACTTGAAAGAGAGATTTACAAAACCTCGAGATGTCCATCAGAATCTTAACGTTGTTTGAACAGAGATAATATTGAGAAAAATCTGTAAGATAGCATTTGTGTCAGCGAGGATAAGGTGAAGGTGGATGCAAACGTTCCCTTCCGCTGAGACTATCTTCCTCAGCGGTGGATTGACTGTAAAGTCTTGGGGTAAAGTCTTAGGGGTGGGTAAGGAGGGTTGGCAAGGAGGGTGGGGAGGGTGCGGGATAGCAGGTTGATAGTCCTCTCTAGCTATTATGAATGAAAGCTGTCAGGGTTATGTTGACCTGGTGGTCTAGGGGTAAGGTGTCAGAATTATTTGCTGGGGGTCCAGGTTCATTCTTCGGTCTCGGCACAGATTTTTCTTATTGCCAAACCCTTCCTTCACCTTTGACAAGATATTTATTAATCACAACTTGTGAATGGGAGGAATGCCAGGCCTCCGACGTGGTTCGGATTCCACGTTGAACTGTAGGTCCTTCATTTAATTTCACAATCACCCTACCATTACTTATTAGTGTAATTGCGTATAACCCAAACGGTGTAGTAAGACGCGGTGCTAATAATAATAATAATAATAATAATAATAATAATAATAATAATAATAATAATAATAATAATATAGGTGAAGGTCCAAACTAAACCATATGTTCCATTTTAAAGTTAACCTTAACTTGATTTAAACACCAAGTTTATTTATTTTATTTTAACGATGAATGGTGGTCAGAGTTCAAATCCCAAATAAGTAAACAAAGGACGCATATTTCTAAATGGTTTACCTTATTTTCTCCATAAATATGTGGGTTCACTTCCTCTGATTTAGGTATTGCTCATCATTAACAAACTAGTGTAATTAATAAAACTAAAATTATTAAATACACTAAGTGTGCTTTATACAGATATGCCGAAATAGGAGTGTAGGGAAAGGGGGTGTGGAGGTTGTACAGTATTTAAAACATTATCTCTACATGATATCAAATATTAGTATTTTTTAATTACGTTTATAGCTTCATCTACATGTTATTTAAATTAAAAAATGACACCTGGGTACGGGAATTGAGCTTGGGACCAACAAACTCTGTTTTTATAGTTGTTATAAAACTAATTCGTTACAGCTGAACAAAATGGAGAGAATACAGTAGAAAAAATTGATTAGAAAGGACATTAAAAAAAGTGATTGAAAATGTAGGCCTATATGTGTGCTATGATTTTGGAGGGGAAAAGGAAGAGGGTGAATATTGATGTGGACATTCTGTGCACAAATGCACTTATTATTAGTGTATCTCTGGACAAGCCTGTAACCTGAACCTGGCTAATACAGTAGTGGATCACTAATTATGTTAGGTGATGCCATTGTAGGTTTTTAAGAAAACATTTTAATTTTTTTTTAGCACCATGTGTCTTACTACGTGTTCAGGATATAGTAGAGGTGGTCGGGTAGCAAATATTTGTATTGGATGGGCTCGGGCGGGCATTACAAAATTACACTCGGGCACAGGCAGATTCGGGCGGGCACTTCATTTTGCAAACGACTTTGCCACAGGCCTATTCAATTTAAAATTATAAGTTTAACACTCTATTTTAACTTTAAGTAAAAGGTATGGAACTCCGTACGAATTTTCTCCCTCTAATGTTTAAAACTGGAGATATTTACTAAAAACTCGTAATATAAGTGAAAAGAAATAATATACACTATAAAACTCAAGCATAAGCTGCACTATACTTACGTAAAACATTTTTGAATCCCGGTTTTAAATTTTATATTTTTATTTTTAACGAAGGTCCTCATTTGTATGTTTGGACCAATAAAAATGATCGATTTTGTGTCCCCAAAGGTCAACAATTCATACAAAAATTTTGAATTCCGGTTACAATTTTAATATTTTATTAGGTGTTTCACATCTTCAGATCATCGCATTGCTATTCAATTCCTCATTTATAAATTTTGACCAAAAACATATGTAGATATTGAATTTTGTTTCTAAAATGATGGAGAGAGATCATTGTTGTACCAAAATTTCTCCTAAAAAGTTAAAGGAAAAATAACCAAAATTTGAAAGACTTACTTATATTTAATTACTCTATGGTGTTACAGAATTATTGCGTTACAACTAAAGTAGTATCTCTTTACAATTAATGCTCACAAAACTGTATTAATATAGTTGCCTATATCTCATAAATATTGGTTTTATAAAAATATATTTCGAATAAAAGTTTTTTTATTTTTAATAGTACTACAATTTTGCAATGATAAGTTATTTAGCATTTAAAATATATGTGGAAATACAGAAATTTCCGCTTCTGTAAATAAGCCTAAAATTCATTTTCATAGGGGATCTGAGATAGCCATTTTATTTATAATCTTATTCAACACCTAAACACGAATTTTAATCAAAATAGTTAGAGCCGATTTTGAGAAAATAGTTTTTTTTTTCTTTTCGATTTTTATTTATATACTATTTATCTTAGGGTTAAACAGACACACAGACACACGGGATTGCAAAAAACCCTTTTTAGGGTCCATTGGGTAATGAGATGGTGACATACATCAACATTTCGGATATTAAGAGTGGTTTTTTTTTTGCGGTCGCAATGCTTTTCCTTTAGTGTTCAAAAATATAGAATATATATACATATATATATAAAATTTCGTATAGCTTGAAGGTTATTGGTTTTATAAAAATATATTTCAATTAAAATATTTGTATTCTAATAGACCTACAAATTTGCAATGAAAAGTAATTTAATATCTCAAAGAGTTACTGAGATATGATAAATAATAATAATTTACGCATCAGACCGGTACACTTAGAGTCATTTGGTCGAAATATGGAGGGTAGCCATTTAGTTTGGAATATTTATAGATGTTCACCGATGAAATTTAATCAAAACTGTTAAAGCCGATTTTGAGTAAATTGACTTTTTCTCTTTTTGCCCTTCAGTTAACTATTCTTAATTTTAGGGGTAGATATAAAATTCCAAAACCCCTCAGGGCAACCCTATGAATACCCTAGATACCAAGTTTTAGCCCACTTGGTATAATAGTTTAGGCACTAGTTAGAGGTATATACAGACAGAAGGAAATTCAAAAACAACTTTTTTAGATTCGGGGGAGGGTATCATGAAACGTCCAGATTCATCAAAATCTTGAGTTAGATTTTTTTGACTATCACAATACTTCCTTTGCCTGTAATATAGATAGAAAATAAAAAGGATCGAAAAAACTTTTTCACGGGCCTATTAAATTTCAAATTACAAGTTAAAACAGTCACAAAATCAAAATGGGCATTTCCTATTTTATGTTCATTTGAAGCGTACTTTTTTATTTATATATAAATTTTACAAGTAATAATAAGTTAAAGAAAACTATTTTACATTAAGTTTTCGCAAGAATAACGCCTAAAAATATCAATGTGTAATGATTGAATTTGGTATTTTGTTGGCATTGGCAAACAAAATTAAATAGTAGGAATCTTAATTACGCTATGTTCTAGACTTGTAACCTGTGAGAAACGTTATCGTAGTTTTGTTTAAAGCAAACATAATAAATTACGAATTAATAAAAAAGCATTCTTTAGCTTGATAATAGTTGAATTGATTTTTAGATGCCCGATGTATTTCCCAAAATTTAAGGTTCTCAACCACCCCTAGGTTTTACGCCTTTGCACTAATTACTCTAACCTTAAATCTGGGACCGACACAAAATCCATCCCCCGGCCGTCAAATTATCACTGTGAAAGAATAAAGCCACATTCCCATAATGATAAATTTCTCGGTCATGATAGGGATTGAGCCCAGGTCCTTAGATTCGTAGGTGGACGCACTACCGACGGAAATAAGCTTAATAATTTTCTAGCATGATCATAATTTTTTCTTTAGTTTTATCCACAAACAAATTTATAGATTTTTTGAACAAAAAGGCAATTTGTTCTTTTTTAAAAGTTGGGGAGGGTGCACAGCTTAGACTTTCTCACTACTGTATATAAAAAAAGATATATTTATTTAAAACTCGTAAGATATTTGAAACGAGATAATATACATTGTTGCACATTCTACCAACGAGCATACACGAAATAAAATACACTGTTAGAGAAAAGAGGAATATCTCACCCACTGAGCATTAGAGCAATTTTCAAATTCAAAGACCTCCGTAATATATATTTATATGCATATATTACGTAGGTGTATTATATATATACTTATATTTAGGAAACTCTTAGCTTATAAAATATATTTCAAATAAATAATTTTATTTTTAATATGCCTTCGTTTTTGAAATGATAAATTATTTCGTATCTCACAGAGGTGCAGAGATATGATCAAAATTGAAAATTTCCTTCAGTGTAAATTATCCTCAAAGTTATCTTCATGGGGAAATGAGAACTTACATTTTGATCTAATATTAAACAATACATATACACGAATTGTTATTGAGTCAAGTTTGATATAATCCATTTTTTCTCTTCCCACCCTTAAATAAAAATAACTACCATTAATTATAGGGTTGGATGAATTTAAAGAAAAAAACTCTGAGAAACCTTATGAAAGCCCTATATCCCAAGTTTTAATACAATAATTGGTAAAATAGTTTCGTCTCTAGTCAAAGAAACAGACTGACATTATTTCAAAAACACACCTTTTTCAAATTCACGGGGGTCATGAAACGTCGACATCCATCAAAATCTCAAGTTTTAATTTTTTGACAATTACTATTTTTTCTCAACCAGAGAGGAGCGAGAATGTAAAAAGTAACATTACATGTTAATATATTAATCTACAAACTTCATCTCATGGCCAATATGACTAGAAAGTAATCTATTTTAAAGTATTTAACATATATACAATTCTACAAACATTCTAACGTAACTTAAATAAAGGCTTTCATCTCACGCTGTAATCTTTGTTCAAAGTCATTCTTAAAATAATTTCTACATTTTTTGCTAAATAATTAATAAATGGCTTAGAGCCTCTTGGACTATTCATTTATTTAAAATATATTTTGTTAATTTTAAGTTAAATATGATCTTAACTTTAAAATTGAAATCTGGGAGCATAAATTATATTATGTAGAATAGATTGATTAAGAGATTAAATAATTCTGCATTGACGGAGTTTTAGTTAAAATGGCCTAAATAATTTTATGACAATTCAAGATATTAAGATATTGGCACAGCGAATCAGTTCACAAGAGCACACTTAATATTTTAACAATAAAGTTGAAAAATGATTATTGTAGTGTACAATACATGGCAATCGAACCCATTACCTTGTGCTTGGCGCACCAAAGCCTCACCAGGTAGCTACCTACTCAGTATTTGTCCAATGCTGAGAAGTAATCATCAGTCATACTTTAAATAAGAGTTGTTAAAAGACATGTGGAAGATCATGTCTCCTTAATAGCTGTAATATTATATTATAAACAATAATTATTTACTACAAATTATATTCACGAAACCATTTTAAATTAATAAAAATAATTCAAATGGCAGCATAACGCTACCTTGGATCAACAATGGAGTTTGTTTCGTTTTGTTATTAAATGGCCGATGATTTTACACATCTACTACCGACTACTAACCTTTAAAATATGAGAGATAAATGACCCAAACACAAGATTAGCCCTAGCTAGCTAAGTGGTAAGATATTGACGTGCTAAGTTGGAGGTTCCAGATTTCAAAAGATTTTTTTAAAATTATTTATTTAAGGTCAATAATATAATATAGTTTTGAAGTCATTTCATTAACTTATTAGTGGTGGTCTTTAAGCTTTTGTGGAGCCATTTTTTAAAATAATAAACTTTTTATTTCACTATTATTATACTCCATACATCCCTAAAGACATTAAATGCAATTACACTCAGCCACACTGAAAATAATCCTTTAATCCATCGTGGCACTCTACACTGACTTTAAAAGGGTGGCGATCAAGGTGATAATCACTAAATAGAGATGGCGATGATGGGTGATAAGCTTCACAAACTTGCCAAAACTAATGGCGTCAGATTAATAGTTTCAAGGAAAAACAGTTTGTGACTTGGAGTGAGAAATGATAAGTTTTCTGCTCTACTCTGACCAGGCCGTTCTGTTTCAGCTATTACCGGGTTGTAATGGATATATTTTCAAAATAAGTAGGCACAAAATATGAAGCATCTCAGCTCGTATCGGTTTTCATGAGTTTTAGATTGAATATTAATGTAAATGAAGTATCAATATGAATTTAAAAGAAGTCAGCATTCACCAATTTGCTTCCCCCATTTATTACACACGTTTAAGTATACGAAATAATTAATTGATTATTGCATTTATTTGGCAAGTGTTTACGCAATAAACTGAAGGTTCAATGAAATAATATGTATTTCAATTAATAAACCTCCTCAAGTACTTCTAAATTCCAAATATAAAATCTTTGCATCATTTGGTTTTTCTAAAAACTGCTGCATTAAATGCCAATATTTCAGAGTTTGTGTTTAAAATATACTTTCAATTTGTAAATAATAAATATATATGTATATAATTTAATAATATACTAACTATAAATATATAGTTAGTATATTATTAAATTTGGGTCATAAACACAATTCATGTACAATTTAAAATAATGAAGATATATGTGCACACGCAATGGTCTCTTAGGTAAGTAAGTTTAATCCACATTTTAGCTATTTATATTTACGAGTCTTGAAGATACCTGCACCGATAGTCACATGTTTAAAGGCATCCTATCAGTGATATATCATCATCATCATCATCATGAACAGCTTCCAGCCACTGGCTGGGTTAGTTTGGGACATAAGCCTCTCCAACGCTTCATTTCCTCCCACCACCTCTCTCCCGCCACCTCGACCCAGTCTTCTACTCTTTCGTCCAGACTCCTCCTTAATCCCTTCAGCCATCTGTGCCTTGGTGTCCCTCTCAGCCTCCTGCCCCCACCTCCATATCCAACATCTTCTTAGGCATTCTTTCCCTTCTCATATGGCCAAACCATCTTAGTAGTCTCTATCCTGTCCTGGACAGGCTCTTCCTTTACTATTCTTTTTGTTTTCTCTGTTCTCATCCTGTCAAATTTTATCACACCAAACCTGCTTCTATAAAATCTCATTTCACTAGCCTGCATTCTACTTCTATCTTGTTCCTTCATTACCCACTTTTTTTTTGTACTGTACGTCAATATTCGTAAGTAATAGGCTTTGTATACATATATATGTTACAGATTGAAACTTTATATAAACACAAATATGATATATATATGTATATACATACACACATACACGCAAATATTTCACACCAGCGGATCGTTGCAGCGATAGCTGCGTATTATTGCATTAAAATGTATTTTAAAAAATTTATCGGGAAAGGATCTATATAACAAGCCCTCACTCACTTTTTAGCTAAAAGTTTACTCGTCAAAGGCTATCAAATTTACTTTAATATTTAGTTTTCGGTGTATAATTTGAATCAAAACGTATTATTCCCCCCTCCACGACCAGATGAGTACATTCTACTCGTTGCACAAGCCACTCAGGTACCTAACGATTGAGCTGATAATATTTTTAAAAAAGACAAATATTTTGTTTACTAATATGCAGCTATACACAAATAATGGTTTCCATGGTGATGTAAACAAAGAATTATTGTACAGATGAACTACTGTCCACAGATAAGAAAAATATTAAAAATTCACTAAGAAATTGGATTTTAGTTTTAGGCCACTATTATTACCGGCATCCTAATTCAATTTTCTTTAAAATTAGTATTCGTTTGTTATAATCTGTTCGGTAATTTCCTCGTATATTTATTACTGGAAACAGGCCTATATGATTATATATAAGATATATAATAGAGATAGTGATCAAATGTTATAGTGAAAATGAGAATGTAAGTTTTTGAATGTGTGATTGTGTGTGTGTGAAAATGAGAGTGTGAGTGTGAGAAAGTGAGTGTGAGTATGAGTGTGAAAATGTGAGTGCTGTGTGAGGTGTGATAAAGTGAGCGTAAAAGACTGAGAATGAGCAATTGAGAGAAATCGATTGAGTGTGGGCGATTAATAGTGAGCGTATGTGTATGTATTAGAAAGAGAAATACTGGGAGAAGAGAAATGTGTGTGTGTGAGGGAAGAGAGAGATTGTGTGTGAGAGGAATTGAGGGAGAGTGTGTGAAAGAGAGAAAGATTATTTGTAAAAGAGAGTGCTTGATAGAGTGTGTGAGAAAGAGTGTATGTATGTGTGTGTGTTGTGTGTGTGTGTGTGTGTGTGTGCAAGAAAGAAACCATATCAAATTTTGGGAGAGATATTGTGTGAAAGAGAGAGAAAATGTGAGTGCATGTGAGAAAGAAAGTTAGAGTCGAAGAGATTAGCTTAGAGAAAGAAAATTATTATTATTATATATCACTGCGTCATACTACCCGTTCGGGTTATACGCTTGAGAAAGAAAATTAGATTGTGAAAGAGGTAAGCAATAGTTTCTGAGATATAATAAGTTAGAAAGAGAAATTGAGATAGCAAGTTTGAGAGAAAGAGAGTTTTAGAGAAAGCATGAGAGTGAAAGATAGTTAGAGGGTTTGAGAGAATGAGAGTGAGATAAAGAGAGTTTGAATCGGAAGGTTTGAGAGAGAGAGAGTTTGAGATAGAGGGATTTTAAGAGAGAACGTCGGATAGAGAGAGAGCCGACGTTTGTAAGAGAGCGTTCAAGAGACAAAACTTCCGAGAGAGTGTGTTTGAGAAAGAGAGAGCGTTTGAGAAAGAAAGCTATTGAGAGAGAGAGAGAGAGAACGTTTGAGAGGGGGCTTAAGAGAGAGAGTATAATCAAATAATGTGAGAGAATTTGTGTGATATAGAGTGTATGTTATGATAGAGCATGTGTGAGAGAATGAGTAATAAAGTGTTGGAGAGAGAATGAGAAAATATTATATTAGAGAGAATGTTTTATAGAGTGAGGGAGAGGTATGTGTGAGAGAGATAGAGATAAAGGTAGTGAGAGAGTATGTGAGAGTGTAGAAGAGTCTAATAGAGAGAGAGAATGTGAAAATATAGATGGAGTTCTCAAATACTACGGTACTTTAAAATATCATTCCCTCAAAATTAAGTATTAATATGGAAACATAAGTGAACTTACTGTGTTTGTGTGAATGTGAAAATACAGATGGAGTACACAAAACATTATCGTGATATTGTTTAATGAAACACTTAACACGTCAGCAGATTTCAAGATACTAACTGTCCGAGGAAGAGGACAGACAGGTAATGTTCTTTCATATCAGGCTTCTATAACAAACTCTTGCCAAAAGAATAAAGGTTTGTTAGACCTGCTGCCACTTATTCCAAGTGCATTTTATTCCTTTTGCAGGAATCTTCCAACAACCTCAACAGCAATAGACTTCCATCCTGACACATTCCAAGGAATCTCATGAAGACGAGTGATTTAGTATTCAGGAAGGTGCCCATAAATTCTTATCATATTAAATATTTAAAAAGATTATTGTATTGTTTTGTTTCATGTAGGTAAATACTTACTATTGGAATGCGACCTTTCTTTGTATTTGAAAATCAAATATCTAAAGACTATTGATTTATTACTAACTTAAGCTAAGTATCATTATTTTGTCCAAACAATTTTTAGTGAATTACCTTGCAATTACCTTTCTTTATTGAAGAATATTTAGAACAGTTTAGTATATTTTGTATTACTTATAATGTTATATAATATGGGGTTTATTATTTATTTGATAATTTGGGTAAAAAGGGATAGGTCATAAGAATGTCCGGTTAAAGGGGAATAAGTTGTTCAAATTTAATAAAAATATACCAAATATTAATAACATATCTAAAATATGTCAATATATCATACCGAGACTCAAAAGCATTCAGTGAAGGATGAAATAACTCCATTAGTTTTTAAAAAGAACAAAACTGGGATTTACAGTTTTGTCACAAACTTTGTCTCTGTATTTTCTCAAAAGTGAATTTTAAGACTTATACCCCTCTACCTGAACACCACTGCTATATTCTTTTTTGAACAAACATCTTCATAAGCACTATATTTTGAATATTATAATCTTTTTCCCCCATCAT
Organism: Timema shepardi; assembly: GCA_902151425.1. Lineage (NCBI taxonomy): Eukaryota > Metazoa > Arthropoda > Insecta > Phasmatodea > Timematidae > Timema > Timema shepardi. Next base: position 138,219 of record CABFVX010001045.1, on the reverse strand, counting down.
ATAAGGTAAGAGACCACGTTTAACACCCATAGAGAACAACAAGTAATATTATTGTTTCGTCTAGTCTGGGTTTTACATTACTTTACAGACGTAATGAAAACAACTCACAGGGAAATAGCATGCATTTCCCGACTGTATTCTTTTCCTAATTTTTATTTTGATAACTTTATAATTGTTAAAATGTTTTCTAAATATTTAAACTTTTTAATCATGATAAATTATATTCTATTAAAAGTAATTTTTAAACTAGGCACAAGTTGCACATAATGTGGTACTCTATATGTACTGTACAGTACTTATGTAAATATTATTTGTTCATAAGTTACAGCTTTGACAAACACGTGAATATTAAGTTTAATTTTCTTTATTATTATGTCATTTACTATCGTGTCATTTCAGATGATTTTTAAATTGAAATTGTCATCTGTTTTAATTTTACATCATGGTAAATCTACATTAATATTATAAAGAGTAAAGATTTTATTTTTTGTGTGTAATGGATAAACTCAAAAACTACTGGACCGATATTTAAAATTCTTTCACCAATAAAAAGCTACATTATCAACGAGTAGTATAGGCTATATTTTATTTTGAAAATTTAATTTATTCCTTATTAAAAATGTCGATAGTCACTCATATTTTATGGTATAATGTGGGGTGGAGGGGGAACGGTCTAGTATATAATAAAATCAAATACAAACGTTCAACCAAAACTGTATGCTTTTAATTTGCCAAATAAAAGCTTTTAAACAAAATAAGTGAAAAAGAAACTAATAAATATCTAGATGTAATCACCGGCAAGATGAAATAGTACTTTATTATCTCCTTAAAAATTTTATTCTATAAATTATAGTTTTTATTTATATGATGGGCTAAAATGTACTCTGAGCTACTTTCAGTAAATAATAAAATGACAACTTATCTAAGGAAAAAGAATATATAAATTTAGATACATCACATCAGTCCAGGGTACTCACAAATGTTGGGGAGAAGGAAATTAGAATATAGAGGAATCTTATAGGAATTTGCATGAATGGAGAGTGGAAAACTATTTAGAGCTAGCTACCTCAGTATCTATGGTGTGTATTCGAATCTCAGCCCTTCAATATTTATCAAACCATTCCAGACAAGACAAGACACCTTTGTCGACCTTCACAATACTCCTAGGTAGTGTATGTTAAGTATAAATGTTAAAAAAAACACGATAGCTCTGCGTTAAATGAGAATATTAAAGAGATCCATAAAGTATTTAATGATATACGCATTGTCTAATCAATTACAAAACAATAAATAACCCTAAGACATATCCGAAATTCTATTACATACTACGAACCTCAATAAATAATGCGAAAATAATTTTCATGACCTACGGTATAAACTAAATTTGCAACAATATGTTTAGTTTGTATTTTATCAACATATATTCTTGGCTGATAAATTCATTTTTAAAATAAAGCGTCAAGCAACCTAATATATTCTGTGGTTTGATATAGTGGCAGTTAATAAAAAAATACACCAAGAATTTTAAAACAGTTGTTAATATTGTCTAGAATGTGGTAGCTTTCTCCACAGGAAGGGCCTTGCGAAGAAAAGGATCATTCATCCCTTTTCGCTTTACGGTCTTCGTCATTTGCATACATATTGGTTCCTGCGCTGGCCACGGGAGGTGCTATAAAAATAAACACTAACAAAAAAACGTGAAAGTAGACGGGGGAGAGGGGGTGGGAGAATAACGTGAGATAAAAAAAGATTAGGTGGTTTGGTTGGAATCACATACTAGGATGCTTTTGTGTGTGGTAACATGTCTTTTCGTACTGGGTGCCTTGTCTAGATTGGGAGAAAAAGTGCATCAACAAAAAAATGGGTATTTCTATTATAAGTAATATATAACTTACATTTAAAAAGTTTGATCTAGAGAATTTATTTTTTTAACCAAATCTTACTAAAAGTTTTTTCCAACCCTCTTAAGCACACTAATTTAGTAGAGGCGAATATGGTAGTGATAAAAAATAGTGTACCTGTATTTGTTAGGGGTAAATTACGAGACATATGATAAAAATCAAGCTCAATATTCTTGTCAGGAAATTAACTTGCTAATTCCCGTCACGGTAAGATCAGACTATGGGAGTTTGGACACTTACTACACATACTAACCGGTTCGGGTCATATAACATGTTCAATTAAATCGTAATTTTGGTTACTAACCTTGGTGCAGTGTTCGGTTTATCTCAGGTGTGTGTTTGAGTGGGTGATGTGTGTCTGAGTGGTTTGTGTTTGTCAGAGTGTGTGGTGTGTGTCTGAGCTTGTAATGTTAGTCTGAATGTGTTGTGTGTGTGTCTGAAAGTGCTGTGTGTGTAGGAATGTATGTTTGTAAGGGGTGTGTATGCGAGTGTATGTGAGCTATTGGATATGTGAGTGAGCAAGAATGTGTGTAAGCAAGCATATATAAGAGTGAGTATATTTGAGTGGGGGCATATATAGGAATAAATGAGTATGCTTGTATGAGAAGGTAGGAGTGTACATTTATGTGAGGGAGGGATTGAGTGAATTATTGGTGAGGGAGTGAGCGTATGTATAATTGGGAGCATAAGTTAGCCTATATGTGAGTGAGAGACATATAAGTGAGTGATTTTCGATTGAGCCTATATGCGATTGATATGTGAGCGAGTGAGCATACGAGTATATTATATGAATTGTTGTACGTGAGTAAACGTATATATAAGCGTGTGAATGAATGAGTATACTCGTATATGAGGAAGAGAAGGAGCATTTATGCGGGGGAGAGAGTGAGCGTATATATTAGGCAACGTGTATTATATTTGAGGGCGTTAGTGAGTGTGTATGTGGTGATGGATATATATGTACGTTTTTGTGAATGTGTTTTTTTAAATAAAAAAATAATTTAGTTTCTACTCTGCAATATTAAAATTACACTTTCCCTCACACATAAAAATTAATATTAGAGAATACCCACATTTAGCAATACATACTCAATAGTAAAGAACAAACAGAAAGTAAGCATACATTATAAAAACACTTCTTCAGACAAACCATTTCCATTTCGACTGAAAGTATTCTATTAACAATTACAGCGTTCACTCAAATCGCTTTAAACTAGTAGACAATTTATCACAGTAACAGAAACCAATTATTACATCACATCTGTCACGCGCTTGTAGAACACCCGTCAAATAGGGGCGATATGTCTTTACTAGCTCTGCTGTAACCAAATTATTAGTTACTTCATAATTCTTCTTCTTAGTCAACAACCTGAAGGTTTGTATGTTATGATTTATATCATTATGGCGCTAGGCATGCATTCAGCCCTTTGGCTGGTTATTGCTATCTGCACCATCTGGTGGAACTTTATTATTTTTATTATTCTTATCATCATCGCTTAATCTGCCTTGTCGATCATGCACGTGGTTCCTACTAGTGGTTATGTCACTTTGACACTTGAGTCTAAAAAAAATGTCATGCAGTTTTACAATTATTAAAATTTTAATGTTATTGGTTATTGGATAAATACATTAATTATCAAGGATATAAATGGTTTAAATAGCCTTAAAAATGTCCTACAATTCAAAAAGAATCGTTCTGTCCTCTTTCCTCTTAGAATCCACACAACTTACTTTTAATTAATACATTTTTTGTATTTTAATACTTTTTAAGCGAACATCTGGAGAATAAAAAAACTCCTGTATACAAGCCAACATGATGACGTATGCCAACTCCCCCATTCGGCATGAACTTATTATTGTTATTCGCAGAGTTAAAGGTTGATTCCCGAGACTTAGATTATAAATGTTGCTCTACATCCAATTTGCAGATACGTAGGGATAACTGAAAGGAAATACACCCCAATTATCATGGAAAGGATACGGTAAAAATATGGGGATAAATATAATACAACCAAAGGCACTCAGGTGAGATTCGAACCTCAAGCTATACGTTATGAGAGTTACAGTCCATTGTGATTTTTAAACCTTTATGAGCGTGTTATTGTGTTAACTTAGAGTAGTGATTATTATAAAACCAGAATGTAAAGTCAGATATGGAGAGAATATACAGGATATTTGCCTGTGATCTCAACCACGGCCTCCCTTTCAAGGGTAGTCCACTTTATTGTGAGCTCAGTCTTGGAACATGAGATCAAAGGTGTGAGAATGGATAAAAAATTATAAATCATCGTTTACTAACACGCTAGCTTTATTGCAGAACATCTCACCTAGATCATAAGCTAAAGCTAATGAAAAATAGGTGTGTACTTTGTAAATGCTAAGCAAAATCAAATCGAAGATTGAAACATGAGAAGCAAAGTCAAATTAGAAGACTCAAGGTTAAGGTTTAATATATGTATATATACATAAATTATAATTTTTATAAATATTTTGTCTAAGTGCATCTAGGTAACCAGCCCAATGATCTAGTGGTCAGTGCACCTGGCTACAAGCCAAGCGGTCCCAGGTTCAATTCTTGGCTTGTTTCTTGGGTGTATTTTCTTTAATGGGAAGGTTCTCAACGGTCACCAGGGATTAGTTAACTAGGCTTAGATTAGGTTAGGACAACACTGGCTCTACAACTTCATAATATCTATTGTCATACCATCTCGTGGCAGGTACGACGTATATACAACATCCTATGGTGCACCCTGAGAAATGTTGTGTGGCACCATAGCAGCTAATAGTCTACACACAAGGCGATCGAATCTGGATGCCATGTTTCTCCCAATCATATATGCCATGCGATTAAAAAAAAAGTGCATCCCTGTAAATAGAAAAGCCCGCAGAAAAAAAACCTCTATCCTGACATATTTTAATTGATCTATGCTTACGTTATAGGTGTTGTTTAATCAATAGTCACTGTTAAAATATTGCTTTTGTAAAAATGATTATTTGTTTAAACATTCCATATTTTATGAGATATTTTAAATCTATCAAATATTCATTCATCCTATGATATTTTTCGAATAAGAAAAGGTTGTGGGCATCAAAGTTTAAGTGAAGGAGTTTTTACTTTCTACTTCATCATTATAAATCTTCTAAAACCTCTAATAAAAACATAAATAAATTATATAACACGTCTATTAAAAATCTTACTTAAAAAATTAAATGTAATAATTTATATTTACTTTATTATTAGTCAACGTGTCTCAACACCAGTGATTATATTAAATAAATTATATATGAATGCATGCAAAAGTAAGGAGTTGACAACGGTTGTGTGTACTATACATTCTATGAATAAACTTCCAAAACACTTCTAAGCAGAAAGTGATAAAAAAAAGCCACTTTTGTGGTCAATTTGGAAACTCCACAACGCTTTGGGGATGTTATAAAAATACATTAATCCATTTTGAACTATATAGAGATTTAATAGCATTTGGGACAATTAAGAATAAACACATTGTCTTTTGGATGAATTGATAATACAAAAACTTATTGTGGGTGGTTCAAATCACAACTACGCGTTGTGGGTGTTTCATAATTACCAACACACTTTAAGACATTTTTTAAAAACATCCTCTTATTTTTATCGTTAATTTAAATAATTCATTTTCAGATTTCTCTAGAAGCTATAAAATGTAATATAATAGTTATTTCAAAATAAAAGTAATTTTAATGTTTAAAATTGTAATGATCGTAGTTAATAATTTAATCGTGCAAGTTTATTCAAATCATGAGCGAGATTAAAAAATCAAAGCATATTTATAGATATTAAACCCTAAACAATTAAAAAAAGATATAGCCACGTCACGTTTGAAAACATTACAATGCACGCCATGTATTGTAGTTGAACTGGGAAAATAAAATAGAAGAATAATTATTTTTCTATTTTTGGTATTCTAAATTACTCGCTATTAATAAATAATTTTTTACATGGTAATAGCGAGTAATTTCGAGTACCAGAAATAGAAAAAGAATTATTCTCCTATTTTATTTGCTCCAGTTTAACTACAATATTATTCTTCACGTATGTTTGCTTCCAGGCGTTGTAAAGCTGTATGTCTAACTTCACTAGTAGTTTGAAACTAGAGTTATTCCGCGTTGGCAACATCAGACAAGAAAAAGGTAGACCACACTTGCACATGTGAATGGTTAAGCTGTTATCTTTCAGTAAATCTGAAGTCCCCATTTAGATTAGATCCTAGTATAGTCCATTGCGCATCTTATAAATAAAAACCAATGCGAACTGTGTATGACAGATTAACTGGCAATTAAGATAAGTTTGACATGCTACAACCTTCAGTAGGAGGCACGTAAACGAGGTGTCACTCTCATTATGCCGGGGTCCAAATCTCAACAAGTTGTAGTAAGCTTTTTCTTATGTGGTTTTCCTCTTTTCCTCAACACTACTGCAATTGCACTCTCTCTAAATAATATCACATTAATGTTATGCTGATACCACACAAAAAAATATATAAAATTACTTTATTTAAAAAAACTCATATATAAAGGTTTGCCTAGTTTTCGCAATTTAAAGTAGTTTTAGGTTGTAGTGGTTTAATCTGTATTCGTGAGAATAAAATAGCCAAAGCTATCATTTATACTTTTAGTAAGGATTACTACATCTAGATATCATATTCTGAAAATAAATGACACCCGGACAAGAGAAACGAACCAGGGAACTATGGCTTAGTGCGCCAAAACTCTAACCACTGAGCTATCCAGGAATTGTCCATCCTCAGGGTAATTAATTCTTCATTCATATTTTAAGGCAAAGTCTACGATGGACGTGCGGAAATCATTGGCTACAAAAATGTTATTTTATTAAGATCAGATAACGCGGTATCAAATATCCTGGGTTCTATTTCCGTATCCAGGTGTCATTTTTCAATTTTCAGAATATGTATTCATGAGGTTGAACGTGTAAATATTCCATTTGAATACAGTTCGAGCATAAACGAATAAACTGCTTTAGTATACCAAGCGTAAAAAATATATTTAATGGTTTTATAAAGGGTAGGATGTTTGTGATAGGTCAAAATTTTAATTTTAATTTTGATCTAAGCCTGAACATATAATAAATATGTTTTTATTTGCTCTTATTAGATAAGTTTGTTCATTATTTGACCAATAATTGAATATTTACGGCTGTTTATTTTATTTTAGAGCATTCTTAAACCAAATTTAACGCAATATTGGGGAGTCGTTTTAATTACTTTAAAATATACAATTTCGTATTCTGCTAAAATTACTATTCTTTATTTAAAACAATTATAACATTTTATATAATATCTAAACCATTTATCAAATATTCGGTTAACTTGGGTCAATGTAGAATTTATTTTAAAAATTATCGTAATATATTTAGAGCTTGTTAGTAAATTTATTGACAATACTAACTATGTTACATTTATTTAGCATATAACAATTTAATGTTTAGTTATTAACAATAACCTACCATAGTAGTATTTTAGGTGGTTAATATATGTTGACCATTAAAAATAACATATTTTAAACGCACTTGGGATTGAGGATAATGTCGGGATCACGATAAACTATAAGTGTACGTGACCTAACGTTTATTTAATATTTATGTAACGTTAACAAACATAGTATATGATGAATAATCTCATAAAGTAAGGTATATACACTCGATAAAAACACAACTAATTAATATTAACTGTTTGGAAACCAAATGTTCATTAAAATGATACACGAGTAATTAAGGTTGGAATGTTTGGAACCCGAGAAAAGATGTTTATAGTTAAACTTTTTATTGGCTAAAATTAATAAAATTTTGCCTTAATACAAACATAGAGTTTATTTTTATTTGCGTGGTGATATTAACAGTTCTTGAATATCTGTGATTATCATAGCAGTATTAGATGAGAAACATTTAAATGAAGAGATAATGTTGTTATTAAACTATAAGAAACCTTTGACAGATATTCAAGAACTTTTAAGAACTGAGAAGAAAATTAAACTCTTTGTAAGTACTAAAGCAATATTCTATTGCCTTTGGCCTAAAGATATTTTGCTATAAAATTGGAAAGACACTGTCCTACAGTCGCGTCTCCTACTTCCTCGCCTTAAAACTGAAGTTTACTAGAGACTACAACTCTTGGTCTGTATGACGCAAATAAACCAACAAAAACTAGAAAGGAATCCTCACACCAAAAGTAAACAAATGAAATATTAAATAAGCATGTAGACGTGGCTCGCTGCTATATTGGCTGAAAGTAACACGGTACACTTCACAAAGTGTAATATAACTTGAGAGTTGTATCTTAAACTGCTCTTAGTCAGGGGTTAACGACACGTCAACGTTATTCTAAGTGCATCAAGATGGTTTCCATTTTAAAACATGAGAATACATTTTACGTTAAGTTATATTTACGTTACGTTACGTCAACATTAGTTTTATCACCATCCCAACAAAAATAATGCACATATATGCAAAGATATTTCGAAAATTGTATTTATTTTTCCACATATTCACAATTTTTCACCCATCATTAAACAACCACTACATATGAATAGTCCTCTTGTGTCAGCGTTATTTGATTCAAACATACCTTAGTAACAACTTTTCAATAAACACTGAAATGCTACAAAGATTGACTTTAACAAGGTCCATTACAATAGATTTATTTTTTAGTAAGTATCTTTTATTTAAATTCACATAAAGTTATGATTGTTTTTTTAAAACTTAAATATTCATTTTTATTAATATAACTTTTTTGTTTTGGAAGGAATACGTCAACTGTTCAAGCAATAATAAAATTAGAATTATATCAATATTTAATTAAAATGCACGCAAAACACATCTTTTGATGATAATTTCAATTTTGGATATTTTTTTCACTCTACGTTCCCATACCCGTCCAGACTATGCACTAATAATTATTACAATAATAGGGTATGGACGAAAAAGATATGACTATAGCTTAGAGAAAATGTTTCTTCATTTTATTAGGGAAAGTGTAGGAAATCGTCTGGGTAAATAAACAATCTAAATTCATCGAACCAGAACCTAAGCCCAACTACCCCATCACTGGATAACCAGCAGACTAGATTAGCTTGACATTATGTCCGCCAATCCTCCGAAGGGAGCTAGTTATTAAAGAAATAAATAAAAACTCAAATATACACTTTGAAATTGCTAAACATTTTTATGATAATCTTTTTATAACTACGATTGGTGGGTACCGGTTGGTATACAGCCTGAGGAATAATTTCAATAGGGTATTATAGTTAGGTAAAGGGAAGATTGGGATTCAAATCTCAGTTAGGTATTTTTTTTTGTTTAGCTGGAATTCAAAAATATTCTTCCACACAAATACGGGTATATTTTTCCCTTAATCATATCATCGTCCTCAACCCTTCCCTATTAGTTTAAATAAGAAAATAGCCCGGGCGGGTATAGTAATATTTTGTGTATTGAATAATAGCTATAATAGTAAATTTGTAATAAGAGTATTTTTGAGCTATAACATAAGAATTAATAAAATAAAATAGATTGCTTCTCGATTTCAAATAATCAACCTAACTTAGCCAATTAAATTTTGTAATCTTTCACTAAAATTAATGTTAAAATACTATTAAAATTTTAGTTACATTCGAATGACATTGTATAATCCATTTTTTATTAATTCATCTGTGATTAAGAATGAAAATAACAAAATATGTACAAATAAAATATTTAAATATATCTTACATTTGTTCCATTTTCAAACAAATACATTATTATTTTATTTTTCAACTTAATGTTAAAATTAGAAAGAATGTGTGATTTTTGTTTGTTTGGAGATCAGTATCACAAATGAATCGATTGCCAATCCCCCTATGAAACTAATCCATATATGTGATAAAAGTTAATATAAGAGAAGATTAAAAATAAGTCAGTAACAATAATTTAATTTACATAATCCAAAATTGAATGATAAAAACAGTATTAAACGTATAGCACCATTTTGGCGTAATATTCTCTCACAAACAAAACGTAAACACTACATCAAATACCCACCTTTCCTGGAAGTTAAACATATTTGTTGCCACAAATCATTCTTTATTTACAAATATATCAGTCAACAAGTAGTTTTTTTAAATTCTTATGTCAATCAATATAAACTTATAGAATACGGTTTGAATACACAACATATTTTTAAAGTTTTTAGCATAAGATTGTTCACTTTACCACGTTGTGTATAAAACGTAATAATTTTTGAAGTTCGTCTCAATTTATTTACGTGAGGAAACTGAATATAAACGTCAAATTTGTTAGGAAAAAAATAACACCTTCATTTCGAGTATTTATATTTACTGGACAACAAATAGTTTTAGAAATGTAGCACACCTCGAAACCACTTTTCTAATAAGTGTTGAAAATGCACATGATAGTATCAGACACTAAATTTAAGTCTGCATTTTTATCCAGCATTATATCAAGACAGGGAGGATATTATTTCACTATGAATGAAAACATTATTTATCAAACTTTTGAGCACTTAGGTTTAAATAATATCATCAGTTTTCCATTCAATAGCTCGCAACATGAATTCTTTATAAAACACTATGCGTGTCCAACAAAAAGTTTTTCTTAAATAACAAAGTATTTTACATAAATTATGACTTAACATTTGAAGATTTTTTTATTAGTTTAAATAATATATTCATTTAGTATATAATAATAATCTAATGATGATTATTCTTCGTTTAACCTGTAAGGTAGCAAGCTTACCTTGTATTATTTCACTATGATGTATCTTATAAGATAGTGTCATAATGTAATCAATCAAGGTAGGATTATTAATTTTAAGGGTAAACGGAGTATAGATACAATAACGAAAATGGCTTGTAACTTGAATATAGCTTTAAAATTTATTTTCACACCAAACGAAATGTTAAGTAAACAATTTAAAAATTAGAATTTTTTTGGAATATACTGTATAATATACGGTTGTATAGTAAAACAATAACAAATATTAGTAATGATATTAAAAAAACTTGGTTTGTAAAATGTATTAAGATAGTTGAAGACTATTAAAAAAGTGAATTAAAATTAATGGAAGTAATTATCATTTAAATAAAATCAAACTTACAATTTCACACTTATTTTTATGATATGAAGGCTAATAATAATAATATATTTATTCATTTACTCTGTAACAATTGAAATATTATCTATTTTAATCAAAAATTAAAACGCGAGGAAATATTCATTAATTAATTATCTACTTTTTGAGCATGTTTATTTAATATTATTTTTAAATCTTATAGAACCCCTTATTTTTGATTTAATTAAAAGATAATGTTTACGATTTAAGTTAAATTTGGAAGGTCATGCTATTGTGATGCTGATGCTGAATTTATCAAACATCATTTTTATATCTTACTTTTCTTTAAGGGGACCTACCGGAGTGATGAGAAGGGTTTCAGACGTCCAGAAATTCTATGTCTTGTAACATGTTTTAAAATGGAAGTGAAATATATAAATATTTACCTAAAAGATTTAAAACCTTATATTTTTTGTTTGTGCGTTTTTTTAATGTTGTAAAATTGAAACTAGCACATTTTCAAAAACGTTCCGGATGAAATGTAACAGTTCTGAGACCAAAGTAAACTATTATATCTAGCCTTTCTAAAAATAATTTATCTCAATTTTTAGCTGGGTCACATTAAAACATTGAGGATTGTTTTAGTGGTTTTATACTTGACATTATGAAGAGATTTCCCTTTAAATAGGGGGTGGCCTCAAATTATTTTCTATTGTCAGAATTTAATTTAACTATAATTGAAAATATTATCTCATGAAGCCAACTTATGGCATACACAATTATGATTAATGAAGTAGACTATTTTAAATATAGCATTACTCGTACAAACGGTAAATATTTTAATAACGGTGGCCTTTTATTTTATATCTTTACAAATTGGTTGTGTAAAATTGTTAAGTTTGATTTCACGCATTCCTAATAGTCCTTCTATATTTCAACTAACAATTAAAACATTATGTTCAGTAAATTAAGGTATTAGATGGAAGGCATGCATTGTAATTCTTTGTTGTTTTATTTCGTATTTTATAAATTTTGTATCCTCTATATTTATTTAAAATTATATAATTTAAGGTAATTTTTTAAATATTATTTTAAAATGGAATTTTGACATCTCACAGTTCTTTATTCATATAAAATTACATTTATCAATTCCTTTAATTAAACAATTTCATAGCTACCATTAAATTTTAATTGAGCTATGATTATGAATACAAATTAAAACAGAACAAATACAACCCATTGACAAAATATTTCACGCATCACAAAGTTTTACATCTGAATAGATGATCGAACAAAATATTGTTTAATTATAATCACAAATTTAAAATAGTTCACATTGAAGTTTGAAGTATATATTTCAACCACCAGCTCCCTCACCCCTGAGTATAAAATTTTGTCAACACGCTTTCACACGGGTCCCCAGTCACACGATCAAACACGCATCTCATCCATGGCCGCCGTTGGCACTCTCAAAACACTTTTAGGGTGCTGTCCTGTGGGCGTACCTGGGTGCAAGGGGTGGTGATGGGGTGGTAACAATGGTTGAGACTCGGGGGGACTTTTACTCCTCGGAGGGGGAGGGGGCCGAGGCACTGACAAGTGCAGCGTCGCCGAACCATTGGGGGGTGACGTCGGAACTCAAGTTCTGCTGCATTAGCTCCGTGTTCTGCAAGTTCGCTATATTGTTCGCCAGGTTTACGTTTTTCTGCAACATCAAAGCGTTCTCACTCCTAATGATATGTTGTTGCTGGCCTTGCGTCTGCTGCTGTTGCCCGATCACGTTCGGTGACGGAGGGGGGGCCTTCAGGAGGTTCGTCATCATGTTACTTCCGAGGTGCTGTTTCGTCAGCGTGTTGTGGTGAGAGGGGGAGCTCACGACGTTTGACTGCGCTGCCAGGATCATCGCAGAAGTGTCCTGTTCCACATCCACGATAACGCTCGCACTGCCCGAATGACCCACATGGTAGTGTCCACCCCCCCTGTGTTTTCCCAGGCTGTCGAAACTGCCCGTCGGGTTGTGCCTACCTTGCTGTTGGTTCTGTTGGAGGGATTTTACCTCAAGACGCGTTTTGTCCCTTTGGTAATACACCCCGGCGAAGATGAGGACGTTCAGAATCAGTAGGGAGCATCCGATGGCTATGGTGACGCTGAGCGCCGTCGAGTACGCCGCGTATCCGACGGAATCCAGGCCAGCTAGAGCATCGCCAGTGGAGTTACCGGTTTGTGTGGATGATTGGCCTTGGAAGCTCCCACCGGGTCCACTTCCCCCGACTACAGTGACACAGGTTGTCAACAGGGTATCCATCGTCGTGACGGCTGCATCTAAGGTCGCGTTGGTACCACCCCTCCTTCGGGAACCACCAAGAATGCCTGTAGGGCCAAAGTATACGTCGGAGCTGCCCCCTCCGGAAGACGGACCACCCTCGTAGAAAGCGGAGGAGGTGCCTCGGGAGAGTGGGTCCGGGCGGACGACGCCATCGTAGAGGCCAGCGTCGTTGTGGTTCCTGAAGAGGTTGTGACGCACTATGACATCTTCCATCCCAGCACGATGTAGTTCTGGAATTAGCCGCAACCAAACAGAGAGCTGGTGGGCTCGGAAATGGTTCTTCATCTTAGGCTTCATACCTGTGAACACGATATTATTTGATTAACATCCGTGTAGCTCTCATATTTTAATTCCAGCTATTATCATTCTTAGCTTAATTTAGGATGTTTGGGAAATTGGTTTTCTATTTAGGTGTTCACACCAATGTTTACAATAATGTCAACACTTAAAGAACTATACAAAAATAAATAATATAAATAGTGAAAGCATTTAAAAATATATTTTAAAATAAATTGGATGTGTTGCTTAAGAAAAGAGGTATTTAAATTCGATAATAACAATAACAAAGTTAGTGACGCTTGTTTTATAGTTGATCAAGTTTACTAGTGATTAACATGAGAAATCTTGTAATTCAAGTAGTTCAATATTTCCCTTTATAGACCATCATATATTTGATATTATTTACGGATATTTATTCTTGATGATTAGCTTTTCCAATTTATATGTAAACACATATTTGTTAAAAGCCTATAACATTTTAAACTTAGCATTTTTCAGAAATGTGTTAAGCAAAGTAGCTTTTTTTTTTAATTTGACAATTTTAAAAGCCTTCTCTTAGTTATAAAACCAAATACTTTACCTCCCATTACAAAATAATTTTAAAAAAGGTTTTGTTATAAAGAGTTTCTTACCCATAAAAAACAAAACTCAAACTAAAAAAAAGCTTTGGGCTCTGTTAAACCAAAGGTTAAAAATATTGTTCGTCTAAATTAATTATTTATGCGGCAATGGTAAGCTATAATGTGATACGTTTTATTAAAACGCAATGTAGTTCAATAAACTGATATTAAACTATAAACAATAAATGTTCTAATCGATGGGCTATTGGGCTAAGGTGTCATGCTAATAGGGTGTGGCTTGACAGTGATAAGGAAGTGTGTGTCTATATCCCTGGCCGGTATAGTAAGGTTATTCTTTAACCAATTATTGTTTCCTTTTTTTCCATAACCCCAAGAAAAGAAAATTATTTCCTCTCAAATAATCATTTATTTATAACTTCCCCATCAGTGCAGATAATTGAGGACAGGCCTGACGGATAATAATAAGTAGTGCTTATGACAAACACAATTTAAGTGGTGAGACCAACATGATATAAAATTATCACATTTTTGCCAAATACTATCTTCAATCAACTTGGAAATAGGATTATTACCAATAGAACTCTGTTATGATTATATTAAACTATTTTTATATTTACATTTGATGTGTAAAACATGAAAGTTGAGTATGTACTACAGAAATACCATCAAAAGAAAATAAAACCATTTATGCAAAGTGTTATTTTCAATTGATGTGTTATACATTTAAAATGGGCTGGGTACTGCTGATGCTGCCATCACTATAAAATAAAACTGTTTCTGCAAACTAGTATTTTTAAATTGTGTGTAACATTTTTAAGTTGGAAGGGTGCCACTGGAATACTATAGAGATAAAAGAAAACAATTTCTGCATACTATTTCTATCAATAATTAGTGTTCAACACATGGAAATGGGCTGCTTACTGCTGAAACACCATTTCGATCAAATATAGTCTTTTATGATTTTTCTAATTTCATTTGGTGTGTAACACATTAAACAGCCATAAATATATATCTCCGACATATTTGAATAGTAAATTCATACGCCTATGAAACAAAGGCTGGTGTATTAAAGACTGACGTTGAACAGGAAGCTACTGTTTGGCTCAAACTATTAAGGGTTGAAGGTAGAGAAGGTCCCTTAAGGCTCAAGGCTAGGTCCCGTTAGACGGATATTCTCGTTGACCCTTTAATTAATTGGCAGTAATCCGGTCAGCTTACCCGACAGTAACTTCACTTAGAGAATCGGGGTTGTATTTACCCTGGAATAACTCTCAAGAGGACACGCTCTTGTGCTTTATTGGGACTGAGGAAACATGCCCTTGAAAGGGATACTTACCCTAGCCCAATTTGCTTAGCATCGTTAAACTAAATTACATAATTATCTGCGGTTATTCAAACATTTAAATTTTGTGTAATAATAATAATATTAGCACCACGTCTTACTACCCGTTCAAGTTGTACACACTTACGCTAATGTGTAATGGTAGGTGATTGTGAGATTAAATGGAGGACCTACAGTTTAACGTGTGATTCTAACCACGGTGGAGGCCTGGCACTCCACACACACCTTACCAATAGACCGTAATGTCACCAATAATAATAATAATAATAATATTAATAATAATAATAATAGTACCAATTTATTTCAAGTTGAACTTCTTAGAAAAAGTTTCTTTCTAAACCACGTCCCTCAAGCCAGTAAGGTTATGCGCATTTTATTAGGTATGAGTAAAATATAATGAATAGTTTATGTACCCACATTTGTGCTTAGAGATAAAGTGAAACCATTTATAAAAATTTTACCTTCAGTCCACAAAACCAGAATTTGAGTCCAAACCTAAGTGTCCCATGCAAACAAAAATAGATGAGTAAGACGTTTGGTCTGCATGCCCACCAATCGGGTAATAAATATGTTGAATACAAAAGTATCTATGAACTCTATTAGCGATTATAATATTATTATTTAAATTAACATGAAAGGGGGCTATTATCCTTAAATATACTATTTAAAGTATAATTTATACCATTCCCCATTCTAAAGACAGTTTAAAGAGTTAAATATTTGACCCCAAATTGGATTCAAATAGAAGGTTCTCAATAGAGGCGTGGAACTTTCTTAGGTATCTCATTTAATACTCGTATTAAAACGCACTTTCTACAAGCCCTTTAAATAAACACAATTTAAGACCGCAGGGAAATATTAAAAGACGTTTCTTAAACTTACAAACGAAAGTTACAAAAAATTGTGCCGAGCCTTACTTCTTGTAAACAACAACTCTTCATGTGTTATGGTGGAGTTTGGACATCCCGTGGCCTTGCTGAGGCAGTGGTTGCATTCCGAAGTCATTTCAAATGAGCTACATTTAACTTAAACTGAGTGGTAAAACACAACAACAATGTGTTGAAACTAAATATGTCTGGTTTACCCCCTCTTAAATGTCTGCACTTCACGCATGCGCCTATACCCCTTAGAACGCTCTAGCTCTGAGACTTTATTGGTCGGACACTCTATTTTTACCCCTTCTTATTATGGTGTGAATCGGAGAGTAAGGGCCAGTTTCATAGTCAAATTGAGTACGCCTCAAGTGCGGCGCTACACTAAATACAAGACGACACCTACCTAAACCAGAATGGAATGGGCCAGTTTCCTCTGCGAGAACAGCCCATTCCATTCTGGTTTAGGTAGGTGTCGTCATGTACTTAGTGTAGCGCCGCATTTGAGGCGTACTAAATTTGACTATGAAACTGGCCCTAAATGTTGAATATTTTGTACTAACTAAAAGGAGGACAGAACTATTCATAGTTACCTACTAGACAATCATATATCTGGCTACTTTCAGCGTGCAATCGAGTAAGCAAAGAGTGCCGAGCCAAGGCGCTATGGCGTTGGATGGGCCTGCAACAAGGGTTCGCTGCAACTAGCCCATGGATATCCTCGTCAATATTCTACTCAGCCGGTGTACTTTGAGTGGACATACATCCCATTTATTAAGATTAGAAGACTGGAATCCCCGCAGGGATTATTGTTTCGCTACAGTTAGCTAATGTGCTAAGTTTAATTGTTCACGCTAGCCATGTACTAGTCCACTTCTTGATATGTTTGAGTGGACGCTTAACGTCTCAACCACATATGAATAATGTATTTAAATCATGGTAGGATTTGATTAGGTTTATGGCCAGGTGTGCCTATTCACAAACTGTGTTGCGTTGGTTCCTTTAGAATCAATCGCGTGTAATATAATTGTATATTTATATATTTATATATATGGTGGGTTCAGTTACGTGGTTTGGCCTCCAGCTATATCATGGGTCAGCTGTGGCTGATTTGTTTATTCTACTAATTATATTAAATGTATACATTGTTTACTAATATTATGTATCACTATATACGGCTTAACCATTGTTTTGAAGAGCGCTTAACGACATTGTGTTGTTCTAGTAGTTGTAAACTAAGCTTTGTCGCTCGAAAGTATTTTTTTTCTGAGGAGGCTACCTCCTGTCTATTGTTGCTAGGGTAACGTCAACTCTAGCTAATTGGGTGTTATTCTCAGTTTTTTAATGGCCTGATTAGGCTATAATACTTTAAGTTATTGTATTCACCATTTTACGCTGTTCGCTTGGCATGTCCACACTTGATCTCTTTACTTTATTTATTTGTTTCTATTTTATACCCTTTGGATAGGTTCCTGAAGCTCTGTGCTCGCTGTGGCTAGACATCCTATGTGCACCTTTATTATATCATTTGATCGTTGTCAAGGCGAACCATAATTGTGACAACTATGTCCTAATTGGGTCTTATTAATCCCTAACTTATGGGAGTTGGTATGCACCACTTTTGTGGCGTTGATGTTCACGCAGTAGGTTAACCAAACTAAAGGAACTAATATCATCTGGGATATAGTACTCTTGTCCCTGAGATTTTTATATATCTAGGGAAACCTGGAGCTGTATGAGTTAACGTCCGTACCTATGAGCACAATCTTAGTATATTCCAGAGTCTTTAGTTTCAATCTTTTCATATGTGTGCTTTGCATTAAATTGGTAGCGCCCTTATTGATCAGAAGCTACCAATATTGTCAGCAAGCTGCCTTGATTTAGTTGTTACATTCTTGAATTACCTGACGCTGATAACTAAGTACAGTTAGGAGCAGGAAGTGATCATTATCTCATAAAGCTCTATCAAAAAGGTGACATTTCAACTGGCCATCTTGTAACTAGCTTGTTGTATAACTCTATACAACGCATCAACTGGATTTCATTCATTCACTGAATGTTTAATAGCTGAGACTGACGAAACCTAAAGTACTTTTCTTATATGAACTCTATTATTGCCATTTGTATCTATTTAATAAACTATTGTAAGCCTTGTATTTTATTCTTTGTATTTATGCAACCTGCCTTACATATTAGGTCAGGTTCAAAATCATATTGACTAATTGGTGTTTAGAGGTAATTTCTATTTCATTCAGTAGTTTGAATAATGCACATTTTTTCCCGCGTCTTAATATCATCCAAGGGCTATCCACATATTTAAACTTACTAAATAGGAATGAGGTAAGTAAAATTTAAAGATAGAGTACCAAAATTTTATTGAGAATAAAACAAAAAATAATTAAATATTGAAACCACACCCTTGGTATACTCGGCAGGGATTCGAATCATGATCTCATCATCACCGGAAAACCTGACTAAAGGAGGTTGTGATCACCTAGCCCTTATACCCATGACACAATAGTAATTATTTTATTATAAAATATCTTATTGCGAGTTTATAAATATAATTGTGGATCCTTGCAGTGATGGCTGTATATTATAACCATAAAATATATTCAAAGCATGTTATTATTTATAGTTATATAGAATGAAAATTCTTTCGATATTAGAGTTAAAGTTTTCTTTAAAGTCAGTCTTCTATCAATGTTCTATAGATTTTTAAGTTTTAGGTGTTTAATTCTAAGATAAACGTATATTCCCTCCCTCCCCCATCACCAAACACCACGATGAGTGCTTTAAAATGATACCTCACCAAGGGTAATCCCCCCCCCCCCCCCCCNNNNCCCCCCACAAGCTTGATGACTCAACCTTCTTACCCCCACACCAAAATTGATGAATCCCTCCCCCCAAGATAAGGTATTTCAAGTTCAAAGAAAATGGCATTGTAATTAGATTTTTATTACTAATTGAAGAAGGCTTAAAATGGTACAGTTTAGAAAGTAAATACTCATTTGAAATTAAATAAGCGTCAGCGATCATGATTTATCCTCTGTGAATATTTGAATTCCTACAACTAATTGTTTTATTAAATAATGCAATGGTTGTTTCCATTCTTCAATAACAAACAATACATTTTTATAAACATTTTATGTTTTACTGTAACTTAGCAATAATTCATAATTCTTCATGCCCCCAAGTTTTTTCGTAACCCCCTCCCTTCCCTTTCCAAAATTTCAATGACGCTGTCTGCATCACGATGCTCCTTGTGGGCACCCCTGCCTCACCAGCTGTCTATAGTAGAATCGAGACTAACTAAGGTAATTGTGCCCGAGCCTACTTCAGTTACGAAAAAACTTGAATGAGATGGAGCGTGTAGGATTTATAGGTTATCACGGAGCCTCGGATAAATAGGGGTAGGATAATCGTGAGTCTACTGTATTTATTTGTTTCACCATACCACTCAAATTGATCAATTATTATTTGTAACGAAATATGGATTTTTTTTTACCGATATCCAATCATTCACAAATAATCATTTCCATGAGGATGTAGTCAAATAATGATTTTACAGATGAGCCAATGTTCACACAGCTAAAAGGCTCGGAATTCGCTAGGAAATTCAAGGTTTATTTGAAATCCTTAATTTTTAACAACATTGGACCCATAAAATTTAAAATTAATGATTGTTTGTCAAAATGGTTCCTCGTTATTTACATTTGTGTAAATTTGTTTACAATATTATATAGATATATTTATATATTTTTATATTGATAATGGGTTTAGCTTTTATGTAAAATCATAACAAATGATTTTGTAAATATTTTATAGGATTAAAGTTAGTCAATCAACGGAGGATATTATAATAATAGACAATGCCACAAACACACAAAATAAAGTGGAAATAAATCCTTTGAAAATTAGGCTGGTGTCTTAAGAACACGTCTCACACCAATTGAATTAGGCAGCTTATACATCTTGAATCAGATGTCACATAAGGGTTCTGTTTTCTGTATTCTCCTTTAGAAAATCATGAGTATGAGACAAGTAAAACATTTTACCACATTTAAAAAATGCAACGGCATTGCAAAAATAATATTCTAAATTAAAAAAGATCCATCAAATTGATTCAATTATTGCTGTTCTCAAGTAAATAATGGGTAAAAACGCAATTTGATGCAATTACTGGTTCGAAATAAACTAGTATTTGAGAAGATGATTAAAGGGTAAAGGGAGATATTCAATGAAAATTAAATAAAAATATATAAACTGAAAAACCTTAAGTAAGATATTTATTTCTTCTTTAACTAGTCCTGAATTGTGGCAAGCCGCTTTCCTAACATTCAATATTTTATAAACCTATTTTATTTGTTGGTTCACTGCATATCCCTACCCATTAGTTTTATGCGCATATTTTAACTATTGGAATGGGGATAAGTAAAATATATTTCAGAAGAAATGTACCTACATTTTAGTTGAGAGAGAATTTAAAAAATGTAGGAAAAACAACCCTCAGTGAAACCGACCGGGCAGTACCTAGGTCACAAATAAACGGATATTTGGCATTTGGCGAGTGTCGCGTGTAGCACCGCCTTTAGATACTACTATGAGATTAGAAATTAGGAAGGAGTTTGATTTCGCTAATCAAAACATTAGAGTACTATACTTACTTTATGTTTTAATCCATACTTTAAAGATCATAGCTTTTGTTTGGCCTTATGACAGGATGGGAACGTCCTAAAGATAAATCTAGTGTGGATTTTATAAATAATATGATTTACTACATTTTTAAATTAGATTTTATACGTTCTTAACACTACAAATATAATATTAAAAAAACATTGTTTATTTGTAAGTTATAGACTTTAGTTAAACATTTCTAGTACCTTCAATTAAGGTATTTAAGGCACGTCCTATAAACTGACTGATTATATGAGTAAAAGGGTTACAATTAATAAACGAACTTAAATATATAACAGACAAAACACCATGTCACCGACCTCTAGCTCATAAATGTGAAAGGGGAAATCAACATTTAACAAGTGGTACACTTTTTGGCCATGCTAGAGATCGTACTAGGTAATTTTAAGACAGTAAATAAACACGCTACCAACTAAGCCTAATTATTTGACTTAAAATCAGCAAAAAAGGAACATTACTAACGTAAAACATATATAAATCTAACGTTATGTTATATTAACGTAATGTTATTTATATTTTAACATTTTAATATTCCTTTTAAACTCATTTTAATAGTGTCACACTATAATATCCATCCAATATGATTTTACTTTCTAGCTAACATACAGGTGAAGAAAGTATTGTGATTGTAAAAATAATCGAACTCAAAATGTTGATGGATTTCGACGTTTCATGACAGATCCTCCTTCGCCCCCTAACCCTCTTACCCCCCCTCCCCCAATCCGAAAAAGTTGTTTTTGAATTTCCGTTTGTCTGTCTGTACTTCGGAGTAAAGCCTAAACAATTTAACCGATTGGACACTTATTATCTAGAGTTTTCATAAGGTTTCCCCGAGATATTTCATAGAATAAAATATCCAACCCTAAAATAAAGGGTAGTTTCAATTTGGGTGGAAAGAGAAAAATTATATTTATCAAAATCGGCTTTAACGATCTTGAATAAATTTTATTTCTAAGCTTTGATCAATACTATAAACCACATGGCCACTATCAATTTTTAGTAAAAATGGCTGTAAGGGTTCTGGTCGGATGCCTAAATTCTAATTTTTAATTATATCTTCATAAGTCTTTGTAATTTAAAATTATTACTAAAATTATTGCATACATGTAGATATTTTTATAATAAATATATTTTACTGGAAAATAGATTTTCATAAGACAAACAGTCGTCAAGCTAAACGCATATATATATTAACTTTTTGAACCCTCAAAGTAAACTATTGCGACCGTCAAAAAAATCTAACCCGATATTTTGATGAATGTCGACGTTTCATGACCCCCCGAACCCTACAAAGCTTTTTTGCAATGTTGCCTGTCCGTGTGTCAACTCAACCCTAAAAGTAAGATCATTGTACCAAAAGGTGAAAAGAGAAAATTTGTATTTTCTTAAAATAGGCTCTAAAAATTTAGATTAGAATTCGTATCTAAGATATTATTAAGATTATAAATAAAATTGATATTTTAATTTTACCATGAAAATGTATTTTAGGTTACTCTCAAAAGCGGAAATTTCCGAATATCCTCTGATATTTGAGATACAAAACAACTTATCATTGCAAAATTGAAGTAATAAAAAAAATAAAAAAATTGTATTTGAAATATATCTTTGTTAAACCAATAGTTTCTGAGATAATTGGCAAATATATTAATATAATTTTGTGAGCTTTACTTGTATAAAGATATTACTTAAGTTTTAACGCAATGATAATTAATATTATTCTCTAATTCCATGGAGTAAATAAATAAGTAAATTTCTCTAGAATTGTATGTTCTTTTTCTTTTAACCTCTTAGGGGAAATGTTCTTACAGCAAAGATATACCTCTATAATTTTAGACTCAATAGTCAAAGTTTACCTTTTTTATTTGTTTAAATTTATAAATGAAGAATTTAATAGTAATGCGATACCCATAAGACCTCTAATAAAATGTAAAAATTTTAACCAGAAGCAGAAATATTAATATGAAGTGTTGACTTATGTAAATTCAATATTGATCAATTTTATTGGTCCAAATATACAAATGAAGACTTAAATTCTAAAAAATAAAACTATAAAATTTAAAACTGGGGGTCAAAAAATTGATTTATGTATTTATAAATCAATTTATGTTCAAGTTTACTAGTGTATATGATTTAATTTCATATACATAATATGAGTTTAGATATCTCGATTTAAAACAATGAAGTTAGAAAGTCTCTGCGGAGTTCCATACCATTTTTTTAAATATGATGTTTTTTATATTAATAAACGAGAATAAAAGTTCTTGATAAATAATGGCTATAAAAATTTACCTGGTGGTCTAGGGATAAGGTGTCAGACTTCTGTACTGGGTGTTGGGAGTTCAATTCCCGGTTCCGGCACAGATTTATCTGATTGCCAAACACTTCCTTCACTTCTGACAAGACTTGTATTAATCACCACTTGTGAACTTTAGGAATGACAGGCCTCCACAGTGGTTCAGATCCCCCATTTAACTGTAGGTCCTCCATTTCATATCACAATCACCCTACCATTACACATTAGCGTAATTGCGTATAACCCGAACGGGTAATAAGACGTTGTGCTAGTAAATTATAGTAATAATAATAATAATGGCTAGAAAAGGTCATCAATATTATTAACTACAATTTTTGTCTCTATAAAAATAAAATCTAAAATTCCAAATTTAAAACTATGCCTTGGTGCACCAATAATTATTCCAATTTGACCTACCCGTCACCAGCAATCCGATATATCCTAAGTCTAACGATTTGGGCCACGTTAGCCCTGGTGCGGGTAACATTCTATTTACAAAGAAATCGTCAAAACTAGGATATATTTCGTTTCCCTCTCCCCCCACCATTTGAGGTAAACTAGAAGCAAGAGTTCTTCTTTCTTACCCATTTCCCCCCTAACCCCTTACATCCTCTTCTTTATTTCTTTCAATTTTCTACATCCCACGTTGGAGTGGAGTTGACGGATTGATTTTATTAGCGTGGTCGAGCACGGGTGGGATTGAGGGGGTTTGGGGAGGGGGTAGCACTGTGAGGTAGGGGTACTTTCTTCTTTCCCAGGGCAGATGGGCACACATGAACACTGATGTGAAGAGACACAGTCGAAAGAAGAAGAGGAAATGTAACAAGATGTGAAGAAAGAAAAGCCAAAAAAAGTGTCGGAAGACGATATGGGTTGGTGGTTAGAGGGTATTTTGAAGGGGGTAGGGGTAGGAGTGAAAACGCATTCGAGTGAAGAATGTAACCGAATTCAATAAGCTGTGCAGTTTCATTTTCTACTTTTTTCTGATAACTTAATATCTGTCTTCTTAAAGACAACATGAAGCACACAAAAACTTGTTACAATTTCCATTTTCTATATTATATTTTATAGTAGATGAAATAATATATTATAGGCATTGAGGTAAATTGTGAGTTTTATCATATTAAAAAGAGATCTGAATTTGTAAATAAAATATGCTGTTGAATTTTTATGATATAGCATTTGAAGTGCAACTTTCTCAACAGGACTTTCTTAGTGAACAGTTTAAAAATTAACCTAAAAGATACTACCAAACTTATTGGTTATAAGCAACTGCCCCAATCATCATAGTTAACTTTAATATTAGATCTATGAAATAAATTTACATATATATAATTTAGGCTGTGCCGGGAGTGATGTAGGCTATCCAAGTGATTAATCCCCGAAGTCAAGCATTACACAAATTTTATGGATCATTACTCAAATTTAATTTTTACTAAATCATATTTAAAGAGTATAAGTGTTACTTAATGTTTAGTAAAATATAATTGATTCAGAAGTGGTAACATTTTACTATCTACATAAGCCTTTATCTATTTTAGGAATTTCATCAATGTATTATTGAAATCTATATTGATATATTTATTACAGAAATAACTAAATATTTATTATAAACTAGTTACATAGGTGGGCACAAGAATAAAATGTTGAGCTCATCTAGCATTGTTTGCTTTTTAATAGCGGCCAGGGGCTATAACGTTGATTTTTCTCTTGAGCTATGTGCACAGCTCCTTATTTACTCCGTAAGGAAATGGAATTATTAGGTATGTATGTATTTATATATATTAAAATAAATAAAAGGGTTTTAATTTTTTTACAGAAAATTAAAAGTTAATCTGTCACGAGAATGGTTTAGTTTTACAGGTATAAGTTTAGACCAAGTAAAAAAAAGATTAGTAGAAATCAGTAGAGTTAGTTATTTGTACTAAAAATAAAGTTTTTTTTTAAATTCAAAGAGTATATACATCAGCTGTGTGACCGCTCTTATAGTAAAGTATCTAGCTCACCTTTTTTAATATTAATTTGTAACCTTATAAATAAATTCACAAATTCACTTTAATGCATTCTAAGCCAAGATTATCCGAGATCAATCTAGACTAACCGAGTGCTATCTTAGACACAAAAATCGTTTTTAAATTTTTCGCAATGAGTATGTTATGTATATAATTTCTAAACTAAGTAGTTAAATCAGCACATGGAATAAAGATAGCAATGTATTACCTTGTAATGAGAAGCCCTTAATTCATAGAATTATAAAATTTTCGGCCATTCCAGAAATCATCCCTAGAACCTTTATCTCAGCGAGCAATCTGACAATAAACGTGGACCAAGCATCAAGCTCGTATAGTCTGGTTTTTCCGATGATGGGGAGGTCAGGGTTCGAGGGTTAGCCACAATTTTTTTTCTAAATTATCTTCCTCCACGTAAATTCAGGTATATTAACATTAATTAATACCTCACATATCCTTAACATCTTAGTGTATAGTTCACTTTTCATAAGAAAAGCCTTACCTAACAACTAAAATGTCACTACAAATATTTTTACGTGTGTTTAAACACGTGATAATCAGCTGTAAAATATTAAATGACATAAACAAAGTGCTAAAATGATATAAGTTTTAGGCAAAAAAAAAAACTGTCTGTATTTTATAAAAGACCCTTTCTAAAAAAAATTGACTGCAATTGAAAACGTATAGCCTATACGAAGTAGTAAGAAGCGGCACAAAGAAAAAAAACACAGGATATACTATAATAGGACATGATATTATAATTTGTAATAATATTAGTGATAATTATAGTAATAATAACAATATTAATGACATTATAACTAAGAATATTAAAATAAATGGTAAAATGATGGTTTCTTATGTGGTATCCACCCCTGCTTCTCAAATTCAAACAGGCGTAGGGATAAGAGTGGTGGGTGGAAGGAAAGATATCACATTATTTCATGGTCGGCTCACCAATCATTAGTGAACTGACTTTGAAGTATTTCATCGCTTGCTAGAGTTTACACCCCTTAAACACCTAGAAACCTTCATTCACACATTTTTATAAGTAAAATAGGTGACCTTGTGGTCTAGGGGTAAGGTGTCAAACTTCTGCGCTAGGGGTCCGGGGTTCAATCCTCGGTCCCGGCAAAGATTTATCTGATTACCAAACCCTTCCTTCACCTCTGACAAGACATCTTGTGAATGTGGGGAATGCCAGGCCTCCACCGTGGTTCGGATTCCACGTTAAAATGTAGGTCCTTCATTTCATCTCACAATCACACTACCATTACGCATTAGCGTAGGTGCGTATAACCCGAACGGGTAGTAAGACGTGGTGCTAATAATAATAATATAAGTAAAAAAACTACCACTCATGGACATTGTAAATATACCACAAAAGTATAAAACTAAACATATTGTTCATAAAAATAAGATAAATGTCTAAATACAACCCAATAATTTTATTTTAGTGATATTTATCTAAAGATATTATTTTAACAATTATTTATATAGTGCTCAGTGAGTGGGTGAACTAGATACCCCAATTACCAGTAACCGAATTTTGATAATTAATAAATATAAAAAAAGACTCTATCTAAGTAATGACCTCAAATTTTCAAAAAATGACCAAAAATATGAACAAAGAGTTGTAATAAATGCACACGACTAAATAAAACATGATCTTTACAATGGAAATCTATGAAAAATATTTTACAACTAAACAGTTGCATTCTACTAAATAAAATATAGAGATACAAATATCTGCTTCAGAAGTAATAGCTAGCTAACCCATCTACTTCGGTAGCCACATGGTCTAAGGTGCTACTCTTACAATAGACTATGCTGCCGATGACAGGTAGATTGGGATTCGATCCCGGTTGGGTGTACTGAGATGATTTTTCTTAAATTATTTCCCATTCTTGCTCCACACAAATGTGGGTATACTTCCAAAAATTCACCCTTCCTAATCCCTAACCCATTATTTTAATTAGTATTTATGCCAATATCCAGGATTAGTAAGACATTGTTCTAAACAAAAAAAGTATATATCTTTAATTGAGGAGCTAGGTAATTTGTCCATAGTTATATACATTGGCGTGATTGAATTATTTTCGTTTCCATACGTTCTTTCGTGATTTAGCATCACAATACTCACCAAATTTTCTTTGATTTAGGACATTTTACAGTGGGTAGTGATTTAGTAGTTATTGTCAAATATTCTCTAAATTGGTTTGAAGTGTTTGCCGAAATCATACAGAATTCTCCCGATACAGGTAAGAATTAAGAATATCAAGAAAAAGAGTTGGGCATCCCAATATGTGAGATATACCACAGATTTAAAATAAATTACTAGTACAACAATAGTGAAATTTCCAAATTCCCCGATAGCTCATCATTAAACATGAAAAGATATTGGGACTGACTGTACCTCCCTTGGATAGCAGTAGAAAGATTGGAAGGAGGGTATGTAAAGGAAGGATGGATAAGCAAGCAGTTGAAGCCGGACAAAAAGAAGGCAATCATCCGATTAATCTAGATTAAAGGCTCATTTTGACTCTTTACTTTTTCTAACAATTCTTCTTGTTCCAGCAGTCTTCTAGCCTTCAGATGAAACTCTAGACACAAAGAACCCGCGTCAGTGGACGATTTGTCTAAGGTGCCCACTACCGTTGTAGATTGGCCTGTAGAAGACGAGGAGATCGGGGTTTGAATCCTAGTCAGGCCTTCTGATTGTGGTGTTTCTTCTTCCTTGCAGATGCGGATAAATAACTTCTAAGATTACTCCTTCATGATTTCTACCCCATTAAAGTAATTATTATTTTAAATGCGTACCAGTAAACCATTACAAAACGTTTGCACATCCAAACTTCCCCTCCCCCCCAAAAAGATTTAATCTATTGTTGGGTTGTTGAAATTAAATAAACAA
Organism: Timema shepardi; assembly: GCA_902151425.1. Lineage (NCBI taxonomy): Eukaryota > Metazoa > Arthropoda > Insecta > Phasmatodea > Timematidae > Timema > Timema shepardi. Next base: position 109,906 of record CABFVX010001045.1, on the reverse strand, counting down.
CAAAGTGTATACAAAAAATATCAAGAGAGTTTATATTTGTTAATTGATACAAAAATATTGTTTGATTTTTTTAACTTCAATTTTAAACACTGTGTTTTAACGTAAACTGAGTATATTATGTCAGAGGTCGGTTAAAACTTCTATCTAGTGATAACTTATTCATCACTGTAGGCTTTGTATTAGTTGAGAAAAAGGGAAAATGACAACAGAAATAATATACAAAAGTATTGTTACATTTTTCATTTATCTTATATCTTAAACATACTATGTCTTTTAACGTAAACTGAGTCGGTAAAAAAATCCTATCCACTGATAACTTATTCATCACTGTAGGCTTTGTAATAGTTGAAACAAAAGGAATGATGCCAATAGAAATAATACATAGGATAACCTGAACAAAGAGACGTTGTGATTTTAAGAAATAGACATAAAGAGACAAACCTAAGTCCCTTGGTCCATACGATGCAATACAACATAATAAACAAAAAACATTACATATATTTATCAAGGAATAGTAAGTTAAACGTGGAAGCTCGAATATGTTATTATATCTTATTTGTAGAATCATGTACAGTACACTTCATCAACACTGAAAGCTAGCAAGCTCTCTTGACGGATTAAACGTTGACCATGTCTTATGTACTGCACCACAGTAAACAATACCCTAACATTCTATATTACACTTTACCTTTAAGGCCCAAAGCTCGATAAACTATCTGTGTATAGTTAGTCATATGAAAAGTATGGGTGAGGGAACAGTTAATATATACAATCTCAACAAACCTTGCTCGCATTATAAACAACACATGGTCCATTCAAGTTTATATATGTACAGTCTCAACAAACATTGCTTTCATTAGAAACAATGCACGAGCCTCCAAGTTTATATGTACAGTACATTCTCGACAAACATTGCTAGTATTACTATTATAATGAACGTACTTGTTAGAACGACAATTGATTTATTTATTGATTGATTGATACACTTCTCAAGTAAATTAACCATATAGGTTATGCATTATTTTATGAAAAGAGAGATTATTAGATAAGAAAAAGATGTAGATACTAAGACAATTAACAATATGATTTAATGTAAATAACAAAAAATTAATTATTCAAATAGAAGAAAAATTGTTAAGTAAGAAATGAATTACTAATAAATACATAACCACCTTCCTAATAATTACCTTAGAAGTTTTAACATCTTGACCCAGATAACAAGTTTTAAATAATACTATAATCACTTATCTTAGCTTTGTGGACTATGTTTTTAAATATATTTGAATTTTAATTGTTTCATATGTAATTCAACTTTAATATGTTCTATATGTAATTATATTATCTGCATTTCTCATATGTGAATGTGTCACAAACTAAATATCTGTCAATTGCCAACATACTATCAATCACCTTTTAGTAATTTTATTGTTCAGTTGTAACTGTGTAATAGCCCTTGTTATCTGTTTCCTACTTTCTATTAAATTGATCATTCATATATTTAGTCAACTTGACCACTTACTATCGATAACCTTTGGGTAATCGTTTGTAACTGTATAATAACCCTTGTTAACGGTTTCTTAGATTCTATTAAAATGATTATTCATGTACTTAGTTGTTTGCTCCTCAATCTTGTAATAATGACTCTAGTCTAGTCATTAACTATTTACAATTTCTATTTCAGTAAATTTATCATAATATCTTTATTTATTTATAGAACCTTCGTTAACTACAATTATTGTACCTATTTATAAATAAATTTTGCTCTTGGACAAATTCTGAGATGATTATTAGGAAGATGTTCATGTATTTATTAAATGTCAATATGCTTGGTCTCTTCCGGACTTGTTCAAATAAAATAGTAATTTACATTGATAAATTTAAATTTACTCTCAAACGTACTGCGCAAGTGCAGACTCAGCCATGATTAATTTGTTTTCCAACAAACTTCAGTTTGACTTTTAGGGGCATGTAATTTGTTGTTTTTCCTCTGTTATTTACATCGATTAAATAATTCAAATATTTCCTTAGCTTGCAAATGTTTTACTATTTGTGGTAACGGTACACTGTTATCTTTTCCTGAAGTTCCGTCCACCCTCTTTTAGGCTAGTATTGGCCTCTAGATTTTAGGTTTAGGGTGAGATTGGTACAGATGTACAAATATTTAAAAGTAATTTTAGTAGTTGATTGGAGTTATAGTAAAAGTTTCTTACTGTGACATTTTTAATAAGTGTATACAAGTTAACAATAAATAAATTAATTCAGTAGCCAACAGTGAGAAAAGTCACTATTAGGGCTGGTCTAAGGCGTGGGTTACGTATGCAACTGCACAAAGAAACAATACAGGAGAGCATCAAAATGAATCAACAATAAAACTTCTTTTGTTTTTATCAGGGAAAATATAAATATGATTAAAGAAAGTAGTTTGTAAGAAGAATGCTTATTTATTAAATTAATATATACACACTTGTCAAACTGGGCACTTTTTTATTTCAAATAGTTGCATTAAAATACATTAACAAAGTAAATACATTTTTAAGGTGTTCGAACTGGCGTACCCCTGTCAACTATATTGGTGATGGGACTATACTAGTTGCAAGGTCGAGACTATAAGATCCATGATCTAGGCTCATGTCCAACCTTTCGTTAGAAGAGGGGTGAGGTGTAATGTTTGTTTTGACTCTCAATCAGTCACCTAACCTCCATGCAAGTGATTTACGGAAAATCGCTTACCCACTTAATTATAGTTTGGCATGTCGCAATTTGCAATTTTATGTTTATATAGCATTCTGTGAAGTTTTGCTTTCAATTATCAATTTGGTACAAACTCTTTTAGGAGGTACTGTACTCTGTGAAATGTATTGTGCCGTATACTGTATTGCTTTTATTATTACGTTTTTACTTTTTGTGGCTTCTGTTTTTTTTTAATAATATTAAATCTATGTTTTAAACAGTTATTAAAATGTTTTTCAAACTTTCTGCAGCCAAAAATTGACAATGGAAAGCAAAAATGTTACAAGAAACTAAGTCAAGTGCTATACTATTTGGTAATTATTTGAAGCAGGCAAGCACAGATAAAGAATGTGAAAGTGAAATTGAATCTCATTGTAACAATGATCATCTGTTGAAACATCACTCAGAGGAAGATGAAGATCGCTCAGAAGATGTAATAAATACTAATGCCGAAGATTCTAACACCACAAAAATTACTGATCATATTGATAAGAGTTATGTGACTGATACAATACAAGAAATAAATAAATCATGTGACAAATTGAAAGATCCTCCTAACTTACCCATAATGCTAAGTGCAAATGAACCTTATTTTATTATTTCGCAAGGACCAATCTCAAAAATATTAGACAGCAACCTTAGAGACGGTACAAAAATAACATTTTCCAACGTATTTTACTATCGGCTTGCTTCCAACGGCAAGAAAATTAGAAGACGATGGCTAATGTATTCCCAGTCTAAGGGTAGTGTATACTATTTTTTGTTTCAAGGTATTTAACACGGCAATCACGAGCACTATATTTTCTGATGGAAATGGAAACTGTGGTTGAAGGCACATCGGAAAACTCTTTACATGAGACGTCCTCTAACCACTTAAAGTACTAGGGAAAATGGTTTGAAGCAGAAATGAAGTTTAATATTGGCAAGGCAATTGATGACAATAATCAAAGATGTATTGTTAAGGAAAAAGAGCATTAGAAAAATGTCCTCACGAAAGATTTTGCCATCATACAATTCCTTGCCAAACACAACATGGCTTTTCGGGGAGGTCACGTAACCTCGACAGCAAAATTAATGGAAATTTTCTCATAGAGTTGATAGTAAAATTTTATCCTATCATGAAGGAACATATTTTACTAATTCTGGGGACAGACAATCTCAGATGTGTAACGTATTTGGAAAATAACATCCAAAATTACATACATAGGGTCTAGTTTTAAAATGGCCATATGCAGTATTCTCCACAGTTTTTTTAGATGGTGGAAGGAAAGGGGAGGTAAAAAATTTGAGTTGTAAAAAAGTCTTTATCCTCAAAATATAAGATAATATTTGGTTCCAACAAAATATCATAAAATCTCCTCTCCAACATATGCAATTAAATATATCCAAGATGAGGATTATAAATACATTTTATTTTTTAGAAAATATTTTTGGGAAGCATAAGCTTACAAAATGTTCTGCTTCTTTCAATAGATTCAAATTGGAAACTTAATAGCACGTTGCGCTGATAGGTATTGTAATATTGGAGCTTCATACTATTTACATTTTTTTCCACATTCCTTTGAAACTTCAATGCATAAAACTAATAACCGTCTTGACCAATAATCTGTTTTTTCTTTGTGAAACCATAGGAGGGATTTTTAAAGAAGCCTTAAAATAATATTGAATTTAAAACTATTTAATATCACCCACACTAATGAGCACCTGGAAAAAATTGTCAGCCGAGTCTTGTCTGGTTTGCTAGTGATAAGAAGGGTGGGGCTAGAATCGCGTCCGGGTGTAATAAGATGTAATTTTCCTAAATTATAGCTTAACCACTCTATCCTCATTAATGTAAATATTCAATTAGCCAAAACCGATATTAAAACGTTGTGTACGTAAAATGTAGACATAAACATTAATTGTCAAATATAATATTTTGCAGCCTTACTAAAATAATATAAAAACCTCCATGCTTAAATTAATGAAGAAATCATTTAATATACATTTTAAAAACATTGTGATTTATTTATAACTTAACAGAATGGGAAGAATTAAAAATAACTACATATACAACATCAACATCAATAAATTAATTCATATATTTTCCATGGTTGGATATGTTGCGTGTAAATCTGCATTAATGTCATTAAAATATATTATATAAAATTATTATAAAATCAACTAAAGTCCGCTGAGTTAGTTAATGCTAATCTATACAAATTCTGTGGAAGGGGTGGGCCAATTACTAAGGCTTTCTATATGTATATTATACATATATACGAAGAGTTTAAACTATATTTATATTTATATTGTAGCTTTCAGAATATAATGAATATATATTTTCAAAACATACGCTTGCTTACTAGGTATAAATATAAAAAATAAATAAAAAATACATATTGTGAAACGTAGATACTATAAAAAAAATACGTTTAAAAGTCATGTACTATGTAATAAATTTGGTTTCTGATAGAAAATAATAGTTTTAGTTATTGTTTGATTATGAATGAAAGTAAAACGATTAAATAATTAAAATAAGTTTTTAAAATTATATTTATTTTCTTCTTTAATAATAAAATGAAGGGTTTGTCTGTGTGTTTGTTTGTTTGTGCGATGCCTAGCCAAATCTACGGCACGCAGAGACCTAAAATCTTTAACATAGGTGTACGGAAGGGGGTCCGAATGCACCTCGAAGCCGGATTTTTAAATTTTTAATTATCTTTTTAATTTGGCTATTTATTACACATTTTTGAAGCAAATTTGGTTAATCTGGTATAGAATTGCGTTTCAAAGATAACTGTGATAAGATATTCCACATCCTCCTCGGGAAAAAAAATGTTAATGAAATCGACTGTAGTTATAAACCATATGTGTGTGTGTGTGTGTGTGTAGGAAGGGGTGGGGGGCTTATATAACTCTAATACCACTGTAGGTCAAGGACAACGTCGTGCGGGATTGCTATTATTTTGTAAAAGTAAACATCATCCTAATTTGATAGCGAGCTCCATGTAAATAATTCTAAGGCTTGACTTACTTATCTCTAGATACTTCTGATGGACGCTGTCATATTCATCCCAGACAATATTCCGGAACCGGTTCTTCTCCTTAGAGCCAGGCAACACTTGGTCTTGCTTCTGTGGCTCGTTGGGGTTACTGAAACAAGACAAGAACATTATATTCCTTTAGGAAAAAAGATCCACAGCGTTATACTTCTGAAGGAAACATATGATAATATATTATTATAATTCTTACTAGAACAAATGATAATCTCGATACTTCTAAAGGAAATATATGTTAATCATTATACTTATTAATAAAACGTGATTACATTATATACTTTTTAATGGAACAAATGATGATAATAATAATACATCTACAGAAAATAAATGTTAATTATTATACTTCTTAAGGAAACAGATGATAATTATTATATTTCATAACGGAATAAATGATCATCATGATATTTTTAAAGTAAATATATTTTAATCATTAAGCTTCTTAAGGAAACCAATGATAGTTATTTTCCTTCTTAAGAGAACAATTGATAATCATGACACTTCTAAAAGAGGTATATGTTAGTCAATATACCTCTTAAGGAAACAGACTGGTGTGATATGGGTCTCCAATATGTAAAATAGTTTGCCTTTAAGATACGTCAGCTAGAGCAAACTAAATTAAGTTTGAACACCATAATTCTGTGAGACATTTATTTTTAACAAAATAAACTTTTCTAGTATAGCTAAAAGTCTACGCAATTAATAATAATAATATTTAGCACCACGTATTACTACCAGTTCGGGTTATACGCTTTAAGTACTAATTACTCTAATGGATTAGAATTGGAAAGGTTTAATTAGAGGAAGTGTACCCGCATTTTCGTGGAGGGAGAGTGGAAAAACATTTAGGAAAAACCACCCCCAGTTCACCCGACCGAGATTCTATCCTCTATCTCCCCGTCCTCAGCAGTCGAGCTCAACACGACAAGCGCGTTAGCCAACTACGCCACCGAGGCGGGCTCTACGCAATTAATAATAACCATAAAATTAATGTGTGTAGTTTACTAAATCTGGTAGTATTTCTTTCTTTAAGGTCAGCACCTTAACCACTAGACTACGAAGGCAGACACTCGTTTTCTTTCATAAGAGTCACGATGAGCTAATCTTTCAGAAAGTTTGTTGGTGGTGGTGGGGATGTGCACTATCCAATTTGGGAAATTACATATATTGGTATACGTTATTTTTTATCTCAAAGGGTTGTGGAGGTTTGATCTAATTGGAGATTTCCTTGAATGTAAAGTACTTTAAAATTCATTTTAATGAAAAAAATAAGATGCACCATTCTATATCTATTAAACACTGCTTGAATACGAATTTTAATCAAAATCTTTAAAGATTATTTTGAGAAGAATTCTCTTTCTCTTTTCACTCTTAGGTAAAATACCTTTAATTTTAGTATTAGAGAGCTAATTCCAAAATGTCATCCGAGGAACCTTATGAGCACTCTAGAGCCCGATCAGTAAAATTGTTTCGGCTCTAGTTAGAAGTACAGAGAGAAAAATAGACAGAAGGTCTCATGAAAATAACCTTTTCGGGTTCATAGAGCCATGAAAAGCCGCCATTTATCAAAAATTCTAGCTATATTTTTTGACGATAATAATACGTCCCCTCTCTTCGAAGGTTCAAAAGAAGATAAAAAAAATACACGATTTCAAATCTTCGCTTAATTTATTTTCTTTAATTTGACCTGACAACACATTATGAACAAATCTCTGCCTTGAAAGCGTAATTACAAGCATTAAAACATCATTTGAGACTCTGGTTATCCCCCTAGTTCTCCTAGTAAGAGTGTTTAAGGTATGGCGTAACCATAAGCTGCCCACCTTTACGAGGTCACTACAAAAGGTCAACATTTCCCAACGCCGTTTATCAGGACACGGGTGGGATGAAGGGAGTGGAACAGGAGGTATGAAGAGGGTGAATTTACCGTCTGCACCCGGACACCTGCGTCCGAGACGTGTTGCATTTATTAACACAGAAACATGACATTACGTTCCCATGACAGATCGTGCTTGTGTATGCGTGGAAGGGTGACGCACTTTACTCTCGCTATCTCTTTTTATCAAACTCATCCTTTTTACTTTCTCGCACACCTCTAGTATGGAAAATATTGTGATATTTAAAACAAATCAAACACGAAATTTTGATGAATGTCGTTCTTTCATAACCCCCTGTACCCGAGAGAGTGTTTTTTTTCAATCCTGTCCGTCTGTCTACCTGTTTCTGTTACCAGATACCATTTTATAAATTGTGGTAAAACTTGATATTTAGGGGTTTTATAAGGTTATTCAGAAGAATTTTGGTAATCATCTATGCAACCCTAAAATTAAGGATGGCTTACTGAAGAAAAAAGGGTAAAAATTTTGTTTCTTAAATTTTCTCTAACAAGTTTTTATTACATTGTTTTCCATTTAAATGGAATTAAGGCCACTTTGTAATAGCAGGAATTTCCAATTGTTATAATATCTCTACAACTATTTGAGACACAAAATAACTTAATATTACAACGCCTATTATTAAAAATAAAAACTTTTATTTGGAATTTATTTTTCATAAAACAGATAGTTTTTTGGGAATGCAATTTTAGAAATTTATATTTTTTGAATTATCTTGAAAATTGATTGTTATGCTCTTTGGTGAAACCGGATGTTAATCTTTTCTCAATATATCTGTATGAAAATATATTATTTCATCGATGATCTTTTGTAGTGTGTTTCGGCAACAGTATATTTTATTTATTTCCACTTATGTAGCATTTATTGGGAGTAAACTACAAAAGCATACCAAGAATTAAGCAGATGAACTCACCCATTCAGCTGTCTCACTTCACTATGTCTTCCCCGCACGAGATCACAACAACATGCCTCTATGATATTCACCAAGCGACTAAAATAGGAAATATCGTGCAAGAGTGGACTGAGCGGTATCTCGAGGCGTGGTGGTAAAAGTGTGGTGCGCACGCGCAAGACTGTAGTGTTATGTCGTAACACGTGGCCTGGAATATTCTACAAGCTCCTACACGGTTCCCCGGATTTCTATCTATCCCCTCTCTCTCTTCTTTGTTTTGTGTTGACCGTTATTTGTTTACCCCTCTTCCCCCCTTTTTTGAGCTAAATCTGAGAGTATATAATGGTGTAGTTCAAAGTGTACGACTACTCTGGTCAGGACTCTTGTCTGGATCGTGTCCTGGATATTTCAGGGAGATACTAAATTCTTTTTCGGCCTATTGTTAATGGAAATTCCTTAATGGCGAGTAATATTAACAATTCATAAAAACTTTATTAAATTTAAACGCTTTCATATGAGTTTACTTCAACATGAATCCCTGTAAGTTTTCGTGCAATCTCACGAGTTTTGGTTTACGTATCGCTTTTGAGAGCTTAGATGTCTATTGTAATAAAAAAATATATATAATATCTAATAATAAAATATAATAAGATAAAAGTTTTAAATGAAAAAATATATTTTCTTTTATCTATATAATTCGTGTTTTTGTTGGGCGCCACCCCTGGTATCTAGGGGAAAAATAATAATCAAAAGGAACAATACATTTACCTCGGCTATAAACTCAGTGGCACAACGACTCTCAACCTCGAGACCACTGAGTGAACTTAAAACTAAAAAAGAACATGAACAATTTAGATTTAAAAAAAATGGATTGTTGAAAAAAATGTAATTAGGGCTACGAATAAAAATAAATGTATATAAAAAAACAATTGTTGGCACTTTGTGAATTTATTGTGGTTTCCTTTTTGTCCACATCCAAATCCTACCTATGGAATTCCGGTTAATTATAATTCTAATTTAATAAAGTATAGCACAGTATTGTTGAGACCAAAAGAAGAGAAAATATATATATATATATATACAATCAATACAATTAATAATTAGACATAAAATAAAATGTTAAATAATTCTTTGTGTTAGTCTGTCCTTCTGGGAATAAAAGAGTTCTGGTTTATTAGGAAAAAAGAAAAGAAATGATTACAATAATCAAAAGTTGAAGAGTCGGTTTGACCTCACCCATGTATAAGTAGTCCATACTGAAAACACCATCTTCATAAATTTTGGTTCACTTGAAATTCTTCCACTATTTAAATGAGCCTAAACATTGTAGCTCTTACACACTCTCTTAGCTTCCTTTATTTACTAATTTCACTTTAATCTTTCACTTTTTAACAACTATAAAAATAATTTAAATTGGGATCCCACATTCATATGGCTCCATCTTGGACCATCAAACCAGGAAGAACTCTTTCCTCTACTATTCAAAACCTTCCAATCTTTTCAAATTTAAAAATGTTCTATTCCAAGTCCAAAGAGAAAACAAACTATATATAAATAAAACGAAAATGAATTGTTGGCTATAGACTAGTGAGAGAATAAAAATGAAATGTAGGTTTAATATAAGTATTTAAATATAGCCAATTGAATAAGAATACTGTTTTTAATAAAGAATTAAATGTCTATTTCCTTCTGTCAAAATTAAAAATCGCGCTCGTTTTTTCTTCCTT
>CABFVX010001045.1:62584-96329 GCA_902151425.1 Timema shepardi | reverse complement strand
TATATATAATTAATAGAGTTTAATTTCTATTTTGACCTTTGAGTCGTAGCTTGTTTATCATCCTTGATGGTAGTTATAGTTGTCTCTCACTTTAAACTTAACTTGACGAGCAAACAATATGTATATATTGAATTCTAGTCATATTTATTATTTGATCTATTTAATTATAAATCTTTGACTTGGCTTGCCTTTGACCTTACCTCGGCATTTGTAATATTATTTGTATATATTCTATCTCCAATATGTCTAATAAAATAAATACTGTTATTCTCTGGTAGCTCCTTGACTATTTTTTATCACGCTTCCTAGCAAGTTAAGGTGGATACACCAGTTTGTGTAGCCACTCTCGGACTGGCCTTTGAGCCTTTCGGCTGTTGCTCGACTCTGAATATCCACCTTGACAGTTATGCCAAGCTAGGTCATCTGCGAAAGGGTTGATTTTCTGTTTGAGTAATGAGTCATAGTCATGACTCTTAACCTCGCGAATGAACTTATTTACCAGTTGAAATGAAACCGATGAAATGAGAGTGTAGAATACTACACTTGTATTATGTATTTCCCGACTCAGGATGTCCACCTTGACAGAAACGCCAAGCTAGGTCACCTACGAAAGGGATGATTCCTTGTTCGAGTATAGAGTCATTGTCGTGACTCCTGACCTTGTGAATGAATTGATACCTTGTACATAACATTTGTATAATTAATTACACTATCAGGTGAAATTGGTTATTCTGAATGATTGCGCTGGGTCTCAGGATTTTGGGAGGATTTTCTTGAATGGGATGTGGGAAGGTGTGTATAAAGTATGATGATGAGATGTTTATATTCCATGAGTCGATTCCGGGAAGAGGAATGGCCCCTCCGTCCTCCCTTCTCGGGCCCCGGAAGCATGCACATTCCCTGCCGCCCGCAAGGACCTGTACGTGGGACAGCCCCGCCACGCCGAGGAGTGAGCTCCTGAGCAGTGCAGGCACTTCAGGGGAGATCGTCTCTCCTCCGGGCCCCCGCTCCTCTCGTGGTCACCACCACAGAGCCCACACCTAGGGTTAGCGCGGCAATCCCTCCGCAAATGCCCAAACCGGAAACAGTTCTTGCACTGAACCGGGCCTCCTGGAGACTTGTACTTCTCCACCTTGACGCGGAGCCCGCACAGGACTGATATGGAGTACAGCCTTGCGGTGTGCTCCCCGGGTGTCAGAGAGACAACGAAGTTCGGCAACCGCTGCCTTTCTCCGGTCTTCTGATCCTGCTTCCATTGGGAGACTATCTGTGTGATGGATTTCACGGGGAAGCCCATCTCAACCAGCTCTTCCTGGATGTCGCCAGGGTTTGTCCGTGTCAGGAGTCCCTTCACTACGACCCTGACCAGTCGCTCCCTTCCAAGCTCGTAGGACCAATCAAGAGTTCTCATGGGCTCTGATTACAGTGGGGAATTCGTCATGGTCGGCTTAGAGAACATGGACTGTGGATAGGTCCTGGCAGTAGAAGGGGTAGGTGGCACTGCCTGTGCAAGTGCGAAGGAATGATACAAGGGCCGACTTAACAGTGAAGCACAACATGCTATAATATTACACTTTACGTACCACCTAAGATGACCTTGCGTTCCCCTGGTTTAACATCACTGGTATAAAATTACCCCTTTTGATACGCGATAGCATTTAAAATAACTGATATATGTGAGAGTTCATCCTGATATCAGATACCTAAAAGTGTGAGGGGCCATTATCTTGATTTCTCTTGATCACATCTATAAATATTTCACGCTATTCTAATAAGGGCTAAAAGCCTGGAAATCTGGGAAACTGTTGGATAGCTGGTGTCTGAAATACATGAGCTAAAAGTCATTACATTACTAATAGGTATAGTGATATATAAATATGTCCTGGATAAAACTCATGTTGTATGGAAGGATTAACATCTATAGAAGTTTCAAGGGATTATGAGCTGACTCGCAGCAATCTTGTACTAACACGTGACCACACAAATATTTGTAGACTTAGAACTGTGAAATAATGATGGTAGGTTTTCTTTAATGTACCTATATTTATGAAGAGAAAAGGAGGGAAATAGTCTAGGGGAATAAACACTTTAGTACACTGTCGGAACTCGAATCCTGACTTCCCTGTCACCGGAAAACCAGCTTCGTGCTATACGTATGACACTGAATGGGTAACGATTCAGAGTAGCTTTGTGAGAAAAAAATCAACTTAAGGTCTCAGGATTAATTCCTGTATTCATTTATTATTTTTAAATAAATACAATTTATCTATGCTTGTAAGAGAGGCATACACAAACTAAAGTTTGAAAATATAATCTTATCACCAGTTAATTCGGTCTATGTTAAAAACGTTAAACTTAAGATTAACATAAACTTGTATCAATGTTCGCACTGTCTAGGACATAACAATTGTATTATATTTGATCATCGATGACTTAGAGGTCCAGGTTTGAAAACCGGCCAGATGTACGAAGAGTGTTTTTTTCATAAATGTTTTCCCACTCTACATTCACTCAATAATGAGAACCTTTACTCTGAATTATACCTTCACCATCACTATTACTTCAAACTCAGTGATCTTGGGGTAAAGTGCTCGACTAAAGACCTGATGTTCATGGGTTCAGACCCAGCTGAGATCAACGAATTTTTCTTGAGCGATAAAAATCCGTAGCATAACTTCCTTCAGAGAGGAAGTAAAGCCGTCGGTCTCATGTTGACTGTGGTATGTAAAAGAACTCTGAAATGTATGTGGAAATATCCTTCCCGGTAAAATTTTTACACCCTTTTGCTCTGACTCAGAAATTCTCGTAGCTTAGAAAATGCACGTTAAATACCTACATTCTTTTAAATCACTATCCCATGTGTGTAAATATTTTATTCTTCCGTATTAGTAGTAAGATATGGTATGAAAACAAAGTAAATGTATTTATTATCATAAATGATTAAATGATCATAAATTATTTGATATAAAACTTTACTGTTTTGTTATACAACCTGTTGCTACATTTTTTTAAATTAAATCACCATCCTCCATCCCTGTTCAACCTTCCCCTCGACGATGTCCTACCTGCTGTTACCAGCGTGGTGGTTAAGACTACAAAATTACAAATAGCATAACACAAAATAGATCCCAGGTACATTTATATCCATACAAGGGAGTGAGATGGTAGGTTTTTTTCTTCATCTACATGTACACGTTTGAATGATGAATGAGAGAAGGTCAGTGTAAGCCTGCCATAATTCTAAAATAAAAAATATACACATGAATAATTTATAAATGGAGTGTCGTGTGCCCACCAGTTTTTATAAAAGCACCATTTGGCGAATCAGAGTGAAACATACAAAGATTTTTTAAAAGTTGTTTTAATTATATATTTTTTATATTGAATGAATTATTGATTTATTCTAATATGTGAAACTTATGATGTACACCAACATCCAATACAATTTTAAAATATGTTTTGTGCTAAATTTTTTACTGTAAAGCTTCTAATAAGTCTATAAAACATTAATTTGATCCTCGAGACATCTCAAAATGTAGGTTTACGTTTATACACACTTTCTTTTAGTGAGATACATATTGAAAATTGATTTTTATAAAAACCTTTTGCTATAACAGAAAATGGTTTGAGAATTTTTAAAAATCCTGAAAATATAAGAATGAAATGTAGAAAAAAAAAGCATATGTGGGTTTAAGCATTTATCAATAAATTAAATTGTGTGTATAAAATGAATAGAGAGACACACAGTCAAAGACAATAACCTTCCAAAAATATGATTAGTGATGAGGAGGGAATATTTCAAAGCTTTAAGAAATTTCTTGTATGTAGTTTAAACCCCCGCTCCCAGTTTAAATAGAATGCACTTTCATTGAAACAACCTCCCTAACGTCTGCCCCTTAAGTGAGGCCGTTAATAAACTAGTACTGAACATAATATTTACAATAAAAAAATAAGTAAACTATATATTCAAAAAATCTGTAGTCTTGTTTGAATTAGGAAATATTTTCCTTGGTTATAAGTTTGATTTGAAATCATACTTCACCGAATATAAATTCCTTATTTTTAAAAGTTTAATCAACAACTAGTAACCCGTTAGTTTAAATGTTTTAACTAGAATAAACAAGTACAAAATCATGATAAAAAATTGGTCTTTATATTCACATTAATGATTTTTGCATGATTAGTGAGTAGACTATTTAACTAATAACATTTACTATGCGAGAAATACAAAAAAATACAATTGACTCAAATTCGAACAAAATACTTTCGTTGAGCACAAACGATAAATTAAATTGTTGTGAATATATTTAAAGAAGATAAAACACTTTTAGAATAGATGATTTTGTACTACTATAGTGATTTTATACGAATAGGTACAGTTCATCAGTCCCTAAATTACTCATACAAATACTAAATGATGTAGCGAGGTTCTTAAATTATTTATTTTATTAAAATCACCTAGATTTAATAAATAACCAACTATTTTAATAATATTTTGTGCAAGTCGGTTTAATGACTTTAATAATATTAAAACATGTAAATCAAGGAGCAAAAATGAGAATGGTGAATTATGATCAAATTTACCAGTACTAGCCAGAAGATAATATGAAGAATCCTATCGAGGATACAAAAATCTTTAGTGATTTTTATGTATTGCATCACTTTTGTTACTTGTCAAGGCTACACATTTTAATCACACTAATAAAGTAGGGGTGTGAAAGATGGTCTTAGAGGGAATAGACCCGCATTTCTTTGATTGTATATTTGGTAAAAACTACCTTTAAAACGGTTGACCATGAATTAAACTCTTAACACCCCGTCAACGTATAATCAGACTAGATAAGTTTGGTATTTAGTCTACTTGTCCTCCGGTGTGGATAGAAGCCAAGCCTCCCTGATAAGGATCAAATACACCAACTTACACTTGTATCTATTATTAAATTACTTAAGTGAAATTACTAGATGTTGTACGAAATATAAAATATATACTAAGTTTTATTATATTTTATTTATATTTAACTAACAATAATAAATGGATATTATATAAAAATAATTTGTTAAATTTAACAACTCATTCTATTATTAGAATTAATATGCATTTAAATATATAAACAATAAATAGAAACGATTGTAAACTAGTTTTGCTACTGAGTCTACTAAATTATTTGGTAATAATGGTTTATGGCTTTTGCATAGTTATCGGATGGTTCTTAAGCACTGTGTATTTATTAATAGCGCGTAAGTAATTGGATATAATGTTTATTGGGGACTACATTTTTAAGAGAACTATGTTTAAGGGGACCTGGTGGTCTAGGAGTAAGGTGTCATACTTCTTTTCCGGGGGTCCGGAGTTAAACCTCGGTTCCTACAAAGATGTATCTTTTTACCAAACCCTTCCTTAACCCCCGACAAGACATGTATTAAACACAACTTGTGAATGTGTGGAATGCTAGGCCTCCACCGTGGTTCGGGTCCCACGTTAAGCTGTAGGTCCTCCATTTCATCTCACAGTCACCCTACCATTACACATTAGCGTAAGTGCGTATAGCCCGAATGGGTAGTAAGACGCGTTGCTAATGATGACAATAACTATGTTTGACTGCAAGAGACACATTTGTGACGAATAACCAATGAGTTTTATTATTAATAAAAAACATTATAAGAGAAATAACAAATTTACACACATGTATATATTATAGAAAAAAATATCTTTGCTTACTCACGTGAAAAATTATAGGCTTAAAATGTTGGTATAAGATGGGACACTTGTGAGTCAGTTGGTTTTTGAAAAACTTATTAAAACTTTCTGTCGAATCCCGTTAAGTCTGAATACATTTTATATGTTCATTACACGTATCTAAATGAGTTTTTAATAATATAAGATTAATATTTTTTACAGATTTGACTTTGTTCACGATTAATATTATTTAAAAATATGTTGGGAAATCACAGCTAGACACGGAAATGAAACAAGAGACTTTGATTTAGTACGTGGTGGCACATTAAACCTATGGTAGCGGATTCAATTCCCGTGTGCAAGTATTGTGTTCCCCATGGTATTAGGATGGTTAGTCTGAATGACTGATTATGTTGTATCTCTTTCAGACATGTTGTCCTTGATCAGGACAAATAATTATGTTTTTTATGTACTTCTGACTTATTTGATTTTTACTCTGAATGACTGTATAGGCCTATGTTTTATGTCCTTTAGACATTTTTATTTAGCCAAATAAACTAGTTGGTTAATACCTATCGTCAGATAGTCTGGCTATATTTTTATGTCCATTTGATTTAGCTTAAATACGGGGGCTTTGAGCTCTACATATGAGGAGGACCAGGTGGTAAATTTTTTCTAATCCATGTATTCATCTAACTATTCTGAGTGCTTATTGCTTCATAACGCCCTCAACGGCATGTTCACATGTTCCATATTTGTATGGCTACAAGCAGTTTGTCTACGCCTTTTGTCTAGGACCTAGTTAGGTCAGTGCCACACTACTTTCTTTTTGGAACCTTTTCTGTGTTATTATTTAGGATGCGCAAAGTGCGGAGCACGGCTAGTTTCATATAGTCGCCCGTACAGATATTATTTCCTTTCACCCCTTGTTGGCACCTCGTTTTGCCATGTATTTAATGTTATATTGTACTAGCTTTTTTGTGTACTCCAGGATATGGGTAATTGTTTATATGTACTATTGAATGCTCCGGCAGTACCCACCGGGAAAAGACCGGCCATAGTACTACATGGTGTTGACACCTAACTGTTAGCAATCTGTATGGATATAATAGAACTTCCATTTAATGTTCATTATTTAGCGTACCAATGGGACTTTTATTTAATTTAACTCAAGCCAGCTAGTTTGAGCCATATTTAGCCTGGTAAGTCTAAAACTATAGGATTTACAGTAGTGTTATTTATTAGTTACTCTTTCACTATGTTTTCTGTTTAGACCCTTCTGGCTGTAGTCTGGTGCAAGTTTGACTACTTTTGTGCTCTTTCTACTTAACTCCCCCTTTAACCGTTACTGTGTTGTTTTATACACTTATTCTCCCGAGCTACGACAAGGTCCTATATTTCTGGAGTTGTTGATCCTACCATATGTTCAATATAAAGGTGTTGATTTTCTTTATGATTTGAGCTTATACTTGATACTTCAAACTGATATTTCTGACACTATATACTGTACCCGATATTTAACTTTAAATCTTGTTCTTCTACTGTAAACCATTATCTCATCTTATTTTTTATTATAGTAAATTTATTTCTCTTACCTAAGTATTATTCTATGTTTCATCAACATGATCCCTCTTATTTCCTTATCATGTGTTTACCTTGTACTAGTAATCATTACCTCCTCTACATATTATAGTGAAGGGGAAGCAATAATTCATGACACGCATCCGTGCGCGTCATTTCTTAACAGTAAAGGATTTCTCCCAAATTGGAAATAATTATTTATTATAACTTACCCTGCAACAAATGATTGACTGCAGCTAGTGCATGGGTCAGAGCCAAGGTTTACTCGTCCTACGTTAGTATTTTTCTCCCTGATGACTGTCGATAATTCATTGTTATCCTAAAGCGAGTTTTTGTGCTGAGTGCAACATAATATATATACGGCTGAAAATTTGTTCTTCCTTGTTCATATCAGACATAGCATTGATAAATTCCGGAAGATGATGAGGAGGTTTCCTCTATTCAAAGTCTTCCCACGGTCTGCCTTGTATAATAAGTATATTTTGTACAGCTCGTAGATACATATTATCAAAGTAAACATATCAGGGAGTGAGTGTGATTATTGTGTTTCCGAGCAAAGCCTTCTGATAAGACCGTTTTAACAAACATTCTAAATAATAATAAAGTAAGAAGGATAAAAATATAAGATTAGTAATATAAAGTGAAGGATACACTACACGGATGAATTGATAACATATTTAAAATTAATAAAAGTTCGAAATTAATATATGGTTATGTTCAAAACCCAGTTAAATTGTGCTGTAAACAAGAAAAAATATGTCATGGTAAGTTTAAAAATGTATTAATAACATCATCAACAACAATTATTAGACCATAAGTTGACAAGCCAAAAATATAACATATACAACATATTAAAATAAAATTAAAATAGTTTGAACAAAAATTGAGGAAAACACATAGTTTACATTCCAACACTGATGTTCAATAGTTAAATACAATTAACCTTGTAGGTATAGCGTCTTTCAAAGTGATACAAAAGAATGTGATTGTAAGGTCTTGGACTGTGATTAAACTTTGGTAATTAATATAAGTTTAAGTATAGAATTTAAGTCTTATTCTTGTTTAGTTCCATTACTCCTTTAGCAGATAATCGGTGTTTAAAAGAAAGCCGAGTCAATTCTTGCCGACATGTTTCGGTACGATTATACCATAATCATGGCCACTGTAAAATTAAATTATAGACTATTAGGAAGACTGCAGAAAGTGAAAAACCAAAAATAACGTTATCTTAAAGCTTGAAAAAACCCAAATAGGTAAACAAACAAACTTACCAAAGTCATCGTGCGGGAACACAAGGTGATGTTACGACTGAAAGCTTGAGCCTAATCGGGATGTGGGGAAACAAAAGACTAACGAAATAGAGCCCTGGAAACAAGAGTTTACATGATCACTCATTTAAATATCTACTAAAAATATAAAAATCCTGTAACCTTAGTATTCCTGCACTTCCCTCCAGCGTATTCAATGGTCCGATCGAGCTGGAGTCGAGAAGATTAGTTTACCAGTCTCTTACTCTTTGTCCTTCCATTAATCTATCCATCCTTGTTTTACTCATTATTTCACTTTCATTGTTTCAATAGCTATTTCCCTACCATCAGTGTTCACCAAGATCATGTAAACTCTTGTTGCCATGGCGCTACTTCATTAATCCTTTCTTTTCCCACACATCCGTCTGATTAAACCACACCCCGATTAATCTCTACCTATCAGTCGTAACATCTCCTTGTGTTCCCGCAACACAGCTTTGGTAAGTTTGTTTACCTTGGTTTTTTTTTCTTTTAGTTTTATGATAAAGGTATTTTTTGGTTTTTCACTCTCTAGAGTCTTCCTAATAGTCTTTAATTTTATTTTTCAGTGACCATGATAATGGTATAATTCATACCGAGATAAGTCGAAAAGAATTCACTCGGCTTTCTTTTAAACACCACTAAAGGAGTAATGGGACTAAACAAGAATAGGATTTAGATGCTATACTTAAACTTATATTAATTACCAAAGTTTAATCACTGTCCAAGACCTTACAATCACATTCTTTTGTATCACTTTGAAAGATGCTATACCTACAAGGTTAATTGTATTTAACAATTTAACATCAGTGTTTGAATTTTAGCTATGTATTATCCTCAATTTTTGTTCTAGATATTTAAATTATAGATTATATTTTAATATGTTGTATATGTTATTTTTTTGACTTGTCGTTGACTTATGGTCTAATAAGTTTTGTTGATTTTGTTATTGATTCTTTTTTAAACTTATCATGACCTATTTAAGCTTGTTGAAAGAACAGTTTAACCGGTTTTTGAACAATAAAGTATATCAATTTCAACCTACCTTTTAATAAATTTTAACATTTTATTAATTCATAAGTGTATTATATCCTTTCACTTTATATTGTTAATCTTAAGTTTTTATCAAAGTCTTAACCATAATCTTCTGATAAGTTGTCAAATAAAGTTTAGAAAAGCTTCTTAGGTTCGGCCGATGAACCAAATACATAAATGAAGGTAAAGAAAGATATGCCTGAGAGGATATGGCATTGAAACAGTTTAATGATGTCAATGAATTATTCAACAATCTTCACTTTTCAAGATGCATTTTAATTAGAATAGTCATTAATCTGTCTGGATACAAAATTAGGTAAGTGTAAGCCTAAACTAAAGAAGCATGTTTAACTTTATCTTCATGGTTTTTATTAGCCTTAGAAACACTTTTTAACTTGTAATAGTGAATACGAAACATCAAGTAAAACTATGAAAACTGGTTATTGTATTATAATCTTCAAGATATTTTGTAATAGGTATTGGAATTTATCTTATAGTTAGTCGTTGCCTTTGGAGTGCTATTAACATGTCGACGAGTAAAAATAATTTTTAAATAAATAACTTCTTTATCTTTAATTATTTTTATTTCTTATCCATTTTGAAATTTGAAAGTTTTAAGTACCTATTGGGTGGTTCCTCTAAAATTTTACCAAATTTCAGCTTACTAGCTCTATGAGAAGTACTAAAAAATCTCTGGGTAGTATAAATAAATATTTATACATACAGGTGCCATACTACTTATATCAATATACATTTGTGGCTTTCTGTGCTATTATGAATACTACAATTTAATGTGTTTTTCATTATAAAGATGTAATAACTTAATAAAATAATGTTTTATACGTTGATCTACTAGCATAATCTTAAATATCGTCGGCTTTGGGGTAAAACTCATTAAGTGTATTTTTATTGCAATGAGTTTATATGTGTGTATATGTTAAAATTTCAAGATCTATAAGAAGAGAAAGTAATTAAGCGTGTAAAATTATAACTATCTATATATTTTTTTTAATAATAAATCATCAAATTCAACTTTGAAAGTTTCTTTGCCAGGTAAAAGTCATCGTTCACTTAGCATATCTCCAAACAATGAAAATGCTACTTAATGAGTTTTACGTCTAAGCCAACGATATATTACATGCTTTTGTTGTAAACCATTTACTAAATTATATACATTGTATACAGTTATAATTATAAATATTCAAAAATATTTTTTAACGTAAGTTATTTGATAAAATAGAATGCAAAGTTCAATTTCACTTCAAAAATATTTCATATTATATTCAGTTTCACTCAAAATAGGAAAAATCGACTTCACGCATCCCTAAAGCTGTTATAATTATGTATTCAATTCAAAATATTTATCAAAATGATCGTAAAGCAGTCGAATCAATTAAGAACACTCATGTTAATGTAAAAATGCCACGTTGGAAAATTAACCATTTTAACCGTTAAAGCACAAAGTAGTGAATCTGACTCTGGGTAATGGAGTGGTCCAGATTTAAAATATCTGAGTGCTTAACTTTCAATACTTGAACATAATGATTATATAAGGATATGTATTATCACATCACCTAATTATGAAGTAAGAAAATCCCCCTTTCAAGGCCAATAATTCTTCACTGAGAAGGTGTAAACATAAATTTAACCAAAAATTAGTTTTTTTATAATACTAGGAATCGAACGAAGTTATGACTGTTATAAGATATCAAATTATGTCTTTAAGATAGAGAGACTATTTCACACCCCTTAAATTAGTATTTAAATGGGTACAATTTATTTTACAAACATACATACATATAAGTGTTAAAAAGTAAGGAGATTAAAAGAGTTGTGTTTTATTTCCTTTATCAACTAAATAAATAAATAATTTATTGAAAACTAAACCAACAATTATATTATATTATGGAATATATTATTAACTCTTCTAAGGGGCCTATTTCAAGGTCAATTGTTAAGGAAATTAGATATACGATTGATTACCAGACACACCAGATACTCTAACTAGATCCGGTAACAGGGGCAATGCATGAGGACCACCTTTCCGTACACTACTCAATTTGATTTTTTACATTATTAAAAAAGTTTTTATTTCTTATGCAAAAAAAAATGCACGCAGATTTATACGCAAATAAACAATTGTATTAGACGTACTACAAGACTTGCCTCCATCAGCCTCTCATCCACATCCACGAGCATCACACAATGCGTAGACTTTTTACATTCATTACCGTTTCTAGCCTGTAGCCTGGGATAAGTTTTTTATTCAAATAATATATTTTCCACTACCAACTTGCTAGGCATGCCGTATCTTCATGTGATTTATAATTTAACTTAAGACTAGGACTGGCACAATATTCAGCCCCCGGTCGTTAATTTACTAATGTGATAGGGTAAACTCATATTTCACCAATGAAAAAAAAATTCAGCCATATCAGGAATCGAACTCAGGACTCTTATAGTTCAGTATGCAGACACAGTATAGACTGAGTTAAGGTGTCGGATTAGACAATACGTAGATAGTGTAATATATTTCATTATAAATCATAGCTGCAATACTAATTAATTAATAATGTAATATATAAATTGTGTCTAATAAAGTACTAATTTTATTACTCTATTATAAGGTGAGAGAAGTATATAGAAATAATATATTTTATATGTCTAGAAACATCCTATGGTTTAATTATTATATTTAACATTTATTCCAAAACGAATGTTTTTTAGTGTCACTGTATATTGGTTGTTTTGTTTATATATAGCTTTATTTCCTAATATTTCATACAACTATGAAATAAATATTACTTACTAGTTATATCAGCAGTTTCATACACAGGTAATCTTTCCCCCAAATTGGAAATACTGTTGAGGATATCTATAGATACATCCACGCTAGATTCAACTAATATTGGAAGAACCTTCATATATTCCGATTTTAACAGTACAGTTACAAGATCTACTCGTATTAATATGTCGACTGATGTGAGCTTCAACTGTCACTTTTGATATATAATAATTATCAATACTTATAAAATAACCATAATAATCTTATAGTAAAATTGTATGTTTTTTCTAAAAGATTCTTTATATTAAAAGAGAATTGTACATTTAGTAATCTGCATTATTTCAAGCACTAAATGGTATCGAGCCTAGATAGCGGCCTTCCAAACCACTTGGTCACGTGTTCGAGCAACAATTCATATAATAAGTTCTACCCTCCCTCTACCCTTCACATCAAACAAGAAGTGACCGGAAGTTGTGCCAAGTGGAAAGGGGAAGGGGATAGGGAGAAACCTGAGGGTTGACCATTAACAAGATTGATGGGGTTGTAATTGGACCCCTGGTGTTGACGTGTATGATGACAGCTCTATGAGATGTGTGTTTAAAGAACAGAGGGGAAAGAGGGAAGAGTCAGGTTAGGGGGAGAGGGAAGCCCTTAATCTAGAGTACTTTTTTTTATTGTAGTACCTCACTCTATTCTTCTTTTGTCAATAAAATCTGTCAACGGCTTGTATTAATAGATCAAAAAGGATAAGGATGAGCTTGGAGAAAGGATGAAAAACTTCGTTTTTCAACGTGTTCTCCGTGGAGACTTGGGTTTCCTATAGTCATCTCAGGCTCTGTGAGGCCATTTTATAATATTCTTTGCACAATATAAGATATTAATTGTAATTATAACTGCCAATTTCTCAAATACAAATAAAGGACATTTTTCAATGGTACCGCTAGGACATGTGATGTTTAGCGTTTGTTTAATACTCGTAAAATTTGACATTGGCTATTGAATGTTAATAATATTAGTGTAAAAATTTGTTTTAAGGTTTTCCACAATGTAATTTTACTAGTGCATGGGCATATTTGATGTAAGAAGTTTGGGAATCCCTGCCTTTGAGCATCAGATAAGCAATGAACCTCGTTTTACCAAATCATAGCTTTTAGACACAATTAGTTTCCTGTGAACTTTAAACATTAACACGATTATTTTAAGCTCGGGTAATTGATATAAACCAATTTGTTTTTGTGTGGCTCACATCTTACTACCCGTCCAAGCTACCTGCCTATTTACACTAACCAAATGAGAAAGGTACAATTACGTGAATATATACCTAAAACTGAATGTAAGAGATGGGGGAGATATTAATTTAAAATAACCTTCAGTACACACGTCCATAATAATTCTAAACCTTACCTCTCCACCATGGAGAAATCAGGCCAAATAAGGTTGATGCCTTAACCCACGTGGCCACTAGTGCCAGTACCAATGATATTAATAAATACTCATTATTTGATAAGCTTAAATACTTAGTTGGTTCAGACAATGAAATGCTATAAATCACAATAAAAATATTTTATGAAGATACATGTCTTGGTGTAAAAATTGAACACCAAACCTTTGAATTAATTTACCAATGCTCAACCTCTGAACCATTTAGGATTGACCTTGATCCAGGGTCATAAGGTATGAGTCTTTATTTAAGGCAGCGTCTACGAAGGACTTTTAATACATTATTCTTCGCTAAACAATTTTTTATATAGGACAATTTAGTACTTATTAGTTGGGTACTGACACGAAATCAACGATACTCGTTTTTATTCCCATTTCCAGGTGCCATTTTTAGACATATATTTGAATAAAGCTATTATTGGTTCAAACAAACCTAGGTTATGAGTAAATATTTAATAATAGATGGTTTATGGCCTCAAAATCTGAATTTAGGTTGATTAGGCAATGAAAATTCTAGTCTGTTTAATTTAATGATGAACCTGTGTTTACACCCTTTCTCGTCGGTAGAAAAAATCTTAGAATAAAAAATATTCACTATCCAATAGTGCGTTTGTACATGAAAATAAAGTAAAGTAACAAAAAATAAAAAAATCTAAAACATAAAGTTTTAAAAGAAAGAATGTTTTAAAACTGACATTGTGCCATGGCAAATTGTTCGACCAGCCTTGCCTGTTTTATGAAATATTGGTGTTACCATTTTCAAAGAGACAGAGAGAGTAAAAGAGATACATGATCAGTACAATCTGTCCACATTGGGAGACTACAACGAAGGGGGGAAAGGGATGGTAAATTCAATCCCCACCCCCATCACTTCCTGTACCCATGAAACCACTCCCTACCCCTTGTTTTGTTGAGAGTAAAGTGGAAAGGTCTGATCTAAACTCCGGACACACTCGAGCTGAAGGGGTGGGAGTAGGGAGTATAGGGAATGTATGGAAGAAGGGGGTAGGGGAAGGAAGAGTCCAAGCTACATGCATGTGCGTCCGGGCGCCTTGCAAACCCTCATGCATATTCATTAACCCTCACCCCCAAAACACCCTTTACTAGCTCTTGCGCCGCAACGCACCACTTTCCATACAACGCGTATGGAACAGTATAGAGGACATATACAGGATGGCCTGGTGCAAGATCTACCAACCATGCGAGCAAAAAAACAACAAAAAACACGGATATTGATAGAGACGTCCCTTCATGAAGGTACAGCTAATCTAAAGATGATGGGATGGTGGTCAAGAGGATTATTAAATAGTAAGTTGGATGACGTACAAGAGAGCGTTCACCCAAACACTACCCTATTACNCCCCCCCCCCCCCATTTTTTTAAATTGGGAATTTAATAGGGTTGCTTTTATGTTGGTTGCTTTCCTTAGAACATTAGTTCAGGCACTCTTGAAGATGGTAGTTTACTGTTCATATATCGTAATGACCACTGGGTGGAATTATAAACAAAAATGTGTGTCTACAAATTGATATAACATTATTCATTTTTTTTAAATAATTTAAAAACAAAATATAAATGTATTTTGTCTATAATAAAAAAAAGAACAGGACTTTTTTTAAAAAAAATTCTCATATCTAAGCTAGATAGAGAACGTAATGAAGTCATTAATATTTTATTCTTTTGTATGTAGAGAAATCTTGAGGTTTTATGTGACCGCGAAATCAAAATTAATGTCTTACAGTTAGTTATGTCTAACTTGTTTTTCTGTGTGTGTGTTTGCCTTTGCTTGAGCCTACATCAAAAATAATTCTATTGATTTATTTCAAACTCAATATAAAAATATCATGGTGTCATACAGTATCTCAAAGCAAAATCATGATTTGAATTATAGCTCTGTAATCATGACAGCTTTTTGAATATTTTAATATATTTTCAAAAATTTATTTGAAGAATTTGTTCAAAAATTATATTGCTAGAGTGTATTACATTATAAATAATAATGTATACTTTCTTTTAGGAAACATTTGACTACGGTCAGTCAATTAATAATTTATCTATAAAACCAGAGATATTTGGAAAATGGCTTCACCTACTTTGTACAAAATATGGTTCTAGGAATACTTTTACATTTACTATAAATGTGTATTTTAGAGAGAAATTACTTACATTTTAAAATGATATTTTCTACAAACTGGCTCAGAATTCAGCTCAAAATAAACCTCTAGGGATTATTTTTAGCGGAAAATAAGAATGTAAGTTCATTTTTCTCACAACAAAATAGAAAAATATTGTAGAGTAGTTTTCTGGTGGTTTATTTTAAATAATTTCAAATATTTTACATAATATAGAACCAACAAGATTGTTCAAAAAGTTTATTTTGAGAGTGTGTCATGTGTTTATTAATATAATAAGTTTCCATCTTTCTAAAAAATTAATTTAAGATGACTTTACAGAAAACCTATTTTTTAACTTTTTACTGGTCTTAGTTATAAGATTTATAATATAAGAAAGTATGTACAATTCTGTCGTACCCTTTAGTGTACTAATATAAACTAGCAGACCCAAGCGCAAGTCACGCAATACTTAGGTAAAAATTGAAAATTATTTTAATTTATTTTAATCAAGATATTCTCTAAGTTAAATAAAATATCATTCCCAAATTAATAAAATACCAAAGGGATGCATATTTTTGTTTTATAGTTATTTTATTTAAAAGGAAAGTATTAAAACATATAAATAAGGCATTAATATTCATAAATTGTCGTAAGTATGGATAACATTATTTGTTTTACAGTTTCATCTGATGACAAAATATTATGTTCGCCACCTAGTTCCATTAATTTAGTGACAGGTAGCCTCCCAACCTAAGATGGATCTTCCAGCCCCAGCCGTCCCGGAGATGAGTCCGGGGTGAAGATGGGTTGGAAAAAAATAGGGAAAATATTTCCTAGATGCATCTGGAGTAAAGGGATGCTAGAAGGGATAGGAGGGTGATTTTTTTTCGGATAAGGTTTCAAGGAATACCCCCCACCAGAAGATTGGACCCATAGCCTTAGCGGTTCCAGAGATTAGCTAGTGTGGGGTGGAGGGGATGACCTTTTCGAGTTCTGGTAGAAATTTGGAGTAATCGAATAGAGGTTGCACATCTTCAAGTCAACAAATTTCTATTAAAGTCTTCATATGTCAATATAAATTCATAAGTTAGGTTTATTTTGGGTCTGACAAGAATATACAATTTCTGATTCAAGAGCGAGAGAAGAATGTATGTGTGTAAGTATGCATGTGTATGAAGAGGTTTATATTAAGTCCCTACATAATTTTAAAGACTTTCTTAGCTCTTGTATCTTTGGTAACTATGATTCAGACTCTATTCAAAGTTCCAAATCTAAATATTTAAAAAATTCTAATTTATTTTCAAATTTAAAATCCAAATACATCCCTGATATGTATTCGATTGAATGTAATTCGAAATTCAAATCTGTGTGTCAAAATTTTTATTAATTTAACTTTCTATAGAAATTGATCTCAATTCGTTATTAAAATTTAACTAACTATTTAATCATAATATTTTATGTAGTACATGATACCAATATTTACATTTATTTCAACAGATCAGTGTTTTAACTCAGCTTTTTAGTCTTAATCTATTTATTGGGCTTGACTAATATACATATTTATCCACATATTTGATTTATTTTTTATTTGAAATAATTAATTTCAAAATATTCAAGTTTGATACGAAACATCTTTATTATAAAATATTATATTTGGATTTAAATCAAAAGGTTTCTAAAGCATTTTATTTAGTTCGGAATTGATTCTAATCTATAAGCTAAAAATAGCATTTGATTCGGAATCTATACTCGGGTAGAACTCTTTGTATATGCATAGTTTTTATACAGTATTGTGTTTGTATGTAGGCCTATTTATGTATGTTATTTGGGTGTTTCATAAATAAGAAAATGTTATTACAAGTGTGGCTATTTTTTAAATCTATAAATAGATACATACACTCACTATTAAATAAGAGGCATGTTATAGAGATTTATCTAGAAAATTATTAAGATAAACTAAAAAAAAAAACCTTTGAATTACCATATGGAAAATCATCACTACAAAATCTGGTTGTGTTTCAAATCCCATACTTCCTATTATGTAGACCAAATTCATCACAAATATAACGCCTTAGGACGTTATGCTACCATTGTTAGTATGATTGTCCCATAAATTAATATTATTTAATTATACGAAATTAACTCGTACATATAACTTACCTTAATTTTTGCCAGCATAAATAAGTGTCGTCTGATTGGTCGGCAATACTCAATTAATTAATAACAAACAAATTCAAACTAATTTTGTTTTCTTCACTTTTTTTATCTATAATATTGACATGTTAGCTACTTTGTGAAAACGTTATTGCATTTAAATTATTCAGGTGATGATATAGGTAGCTCGACAACAGATAAATGTTTTTGTTGTTTTAAAAATATTTTATTTATTTATTTAAACACATCAAATATTGCTCAAGTATTAAACACAGAGCTTAATTCTCATCACATTATGACCTCAATATTTCTTGATTACGTGTCAAGAGTATAGTGGAATTCAATCAAAAAATTTATCTTCAGTAAAAGGTGTTTCATCTTATGCTGTTATATTTAATATTATCCATGGTTTTGTTGGTAGGGAGAAATTTAGGTTTAGTATGTAAGGAAAGGAAACTTTATATATTAATTTAGTAACAAATTGACGTTTCATGCGAAAACTCCACATATAGGCGTTCAAGTAATGATTAAATAAGTTGATAATAGTAACAATTACACATTTTATTCAAGATAATTTAATTTATTTTAAATATAATTACACATTTGCTAAATTACAAATTATCTTAACATTTTCAAATATTACTTTTGCATTTAATGTAATTTATTAGCAACTTTTGACTTTAAAACATATCCATCAATATAATATCAATCATAAAATCATAAATTTATATTTTTATAATTTATAATATTACTCATATATTTATTATTACCGTTTCAAATATGACTTTAAAATTAATTTAGTTTTTTATTTATTGCAAACTTTAATATTCTCTTTTAGACTCATTTATCTTCAATAAAATTATTAATTTGTTACTATTATCAACTTATCTAATCATTACTTGACTAGTGGATGTGGGTTTCTTTTTGTACAAAACATCATAAAATTATTAGTAATTTAATATTTAACGTTTTATATCCTTATTATTAATTTCAATACTGCTATGCTCATGACAGATATTCAAGAACTTTTGATAATAACATGTGAATAAAAGTAAATCTAATGTTTATACTGACGCTATATCTTATTTATTTTGTATTTTGCTCAACAAAATGTTTGGCTATTAATACTGCAAATACACTGACCTTTTCTCGCGTTACCTTCAGCTCCACCTTAACAATAATTATTTTTACTCACCATATGGGATGGATAATTTTTCCTATATTGTGATTTGGAGTAGTTATCTAACCCTCAATGAACCGACTAATTATATTTACATAACATACAAACTAACTAAATTATAAAACCGACTAGTCATCTAGTCTTATGAAAACAAATTCATAAATGGGGAAAGGTGGGGAAAGGGGTGGGGATCATCAATGTTTTATATCATACTACATCACTCTCATTAGAGCTGTCAGTATATTTTCCATTCCTCTTAATCATCCAAGTGGGGTGTCTATTTATTTTTACATATTTTTATAAATATCTAAATTTTTCAACTAAATATTAATTTCACAAACAACCCTCAATTTAGTAATTAGACGTGATACCAACTTAATTAAGACTTCGGACGTTAACTTAATTAGACACATAATTAAAAAACTAATACAGGGATTACTTACCCGGTTCTGACGAAATTGCTGAAGTAGATTAGGAATGCTTCTGACAGACCCACTTCAGCCTTGGTGTAGTTCCTTGGAAAATGGTTGAAACCATCCACCAAGGGTGCCCCAAACACGTAGGGTAGCTCCTCTCCATGGACTGCCCCCATTCGCTGCAACAGTGCATGGGCAATGAGGGTTCATTACTTTGTTCCAGTTGGCACATACAAAGCATTCCATAAATAGGATGCTCATTGATCTTTGTATAGGTTGCAGGAAGTATTTTACATTCCTAAAGAATACATGAAATGGGTTATACCATATTCCTTCCTGATATATTGGTGAAAATATTTGCATAGCCTGGACGGGTGGTAAGATTCTGTGCATAGTAACAAATAACCTTCTCTCCAATATTCTGATCTTGCCAAATTGCGGCTGACCTTTCTAAGAGAATTTGTCAATAACTATGAGCTAACCGTAATTTTATTTGTTTTCCAAACCACATCTTAGACCTTCCATTGCTTTATCCATTAACTATACTAATGGGGTAGGCATTAGTAACGTAGGATTAATTAAAAATGTGCCCATATTTACGTGAAAAGAGTGGGAATCACTTTAAGAATAAAAACTCTTTTATCAGCTTTGACTTCTTTTCACCGGTCGGCGAGACTAGAAAAGCTTCAAATTTAGTAGTCAATTTCACGGGCTATAATTATTGTATTGGAAGGAGATGCTGGCACGTAGAAAAGTAGTCATAGGGGAATATGAAGAATGAAGTAGAAAATATACTTTTAAAAATGTAAATGTTTTTGTAGAGATAATTAACGAGATGTTGAAATGTTTTATAAGTATTTACCCGCTAAAAATGTGAATACAGAAAAAGCATCCATTTATATATACAAAGGTAATATTGAAGAATATTTTAATAATAAACTAGTACCGCAACTGCAATAAATCACTTGATATAACTGCTCGACAAGGCTTCGAGATGGTATCAGGGCAATGAATTAAACCGTTGTTTGCTCATCTAAGAGGTGGTTTGGAAAGGGTTGAAACCGAAGGCAGTGCCAGTGCGTATGTGTATTTGTGCGTGCTCGCGTGAGAGTGTATGTGTGTGTCTGTGTGTGTGTGTGACCAAGGACTAACGTGTTTCGAATAACACCTCTTCCAATTTAAATTTGGGTTTTGCTTCGTTACAATGTTTCTCAGTCCATGGAAAGAAGAAACCAGGACTGTATCCTGCATGACAGGGAATCAAAGAACTACCGAATAGTTTAGGTTCCAGGATGGAAGTCGATATATAGGGAATGTGAGAAAAGGTCAGTGTTTGTGTGGTCTTTTATAGCAAAACTTTTATTTTTGACAGAATAAATAAAATATTAGTTCAGTCCAAACATAGAGTTTAATTTTTATATCTTGATATCAAAAGTTGTTAAAAATCTGAATCTAGATTGTTTAAAATAAGAGAAAAAAGTTAAATTAAATTCCAGAACACACTTGGAAGATATTAAAGAACTGTTGAGGTCTCCGTGGGATACAAATCAAACATTTATGTTACTAATGAAGAATTATTTGAATGGTTTTGACCATTTTTCTTATATAAAATCTGAAGAAAAAAACACACACCACATTTACCTTTTCGCACGTCCTCTACGTCCTGACCTTAAGCCTTGAGGTTAAAAGATTTGTATACCTTGGAAACTTTAAATATATAACGTGTTTTTCTAAAAAAAATGCACTGATTAGAATTGAGAGGTGACGAGAAAATAATTTTGGAAACAAATGTAAAATATCATAATTAATTCACCCAATCAAGATTTGAGGTTTAATCCCCCTGTCACCAGCAATACAGTATACTATGAGTTAGACGCCTCTCAGTATAAGACTTCCAGTGCAGATGCAACTCCTCTTAAGGGTACAGTTCTTATTAAGAGTCATAACTAAGCGCTTCCCTTTATTTTTTTTAGGTCACATCGATATCTACCAGTGGCTCTTTGATACTGTTGTACTTTGTGGAGCAGATAAAGGGCCCAAATTATTTATGTATTTTAAAATACATGTGCATGTTAAACACTTGTTTTATTAAAGAAACGAGAATGAATTGTTTATTATAATTGATAATATTATATTAATAAAGTTAAGTTTGATTCTTAGCTGAGTACACAAAAGAGTGCCAAAGAGTTTTTACACGAAAATGACTTTCCGTCCTCTTTCAAATTTAATTATTGTATGGTTATTCATTATACCATTGTCCGCAGAACCTCCTTAAATTCAGTATTTAAGTGTTAGTTCACATTACTAAATAATAATAATAATAATTCACTTAGTACCCTAAAAGAGAATCAAATCCAATCACTTTTTAATTTATCTTTTAAGTGCACAAATGCTCAAACGAATTAAAGTATTTAATGCTATAATTTTTTATTTGGAAGACAGTACAAGAAGGAGTAATAGCAACAATCTAAAATATTTTATTTGTTTCTATTCTTCTTTCTTGTATCTTTTTCCATACATTAAAATATTTATATTTTAAAAGAGAAGAGATATTTCTTTCTTATAAATACGAGTATTGTGTACTTATTTATAATTATATTTCTTGCTTAGTGTATTCTCTTTGTTCTTTAAAATTGAACTTTTTACTCCCTTTTGTGATTTTAATTGTTTTATTTTAAGATGGAAGGACGGGAGCGCAAATTAATGCCAATATTTTTTTCTACTTTTAATATTTTTAATGCTTGATCAAAATAAACAGAAAAGTGATTCGGTAGAAACACTTAGTTTAATTTTATTCACATTTTAATATCAGCATTAATGTTTTAAAATATAGTAGTATAATTTAATTAATATTACCAACCTTTATGCATACGTTTGTATCAATGTGATTATTATTATTATTATTATTATTATTAT
This sequence comes from Timema shepardi, assembly GCA_902151425.1. Lineage (NCBI taxonomy): Eukaryota > Metazoa > Arthropoda > Insecta > Phasmatodea > Timematidae > Timema > Timema shepardi. Next base: position 73,745 of record CABFVX010001045.1, on the reverse strand, counting down.
TATTATTATTATTAATACACAACTATTATGACATGTATTTTTCCACTTAATGTTTCATGTTTGATTTAAGGCCTTATTGTTTGAGTGTGCTGAGTATTATAATTCCATTGTTAAAGGCTGTCAAGATATTCGTTGTATGTGGAATATTTTATTTCAACTACCTTTAAGTTAATTGGTTTTTGTATTTCTAGTAACTTGTCTTTATGTAATGCTCTTTTTGTAGCCATATTCAATTCTAAAGACATTATTAGGAATTAGTTGTTTTAATATTCATATAAAATGACTCCATAAATTAATTGAAGATTTATCTTAAATCGGTTTGCAGTAATTATTACTGTAAGTTATTTTATTCTCTAAAACTATTGCAAACGTTTTTAAGATAAAATGTGTTTGTGGTAATTATTGAAGCTCAGCTTTTATTTCGAAAATTATCGTATACTTTTGAAAATAGCTCCTAAAGTGACGACTTTATTAAGGCTTATATTGTGGTGAATAATTTATGATCATCCTAGGTTTTTCTCTATAGGATTGACTATGAATTACACAATTAGTTTAGTTCACTATCTAATAATTAGATATAATATTTGTATATATCTGAAACAATGTATATAATATTTTATCATAATGTCCAAGTCTTATATGAAATATATTTACTACAGTTAAAATATAAAGCCTTGTCTTATTTGTTCAATATTACAGCATTTGGCATAGATTTAATATTATGTGGATAGCCGGAATGAATAATAAGACGTGGTGGACAAAAAACAATAAAAACAGAATATCTCTATTAAGGTAAGAAATTCAAACTTTTTTAACAAATGCGACCTAGATCACACAGCATAAATTCTAGCTTAACTTAAAGCATTAATCCTTATGCTAACTAATCATTTAAAGCCTAGATACTTAATATTTGTAGAGCCAAGGAATCCTTGAACAAATATTGGGCTTAAGTAACTTCACCAGTAACAATTGTAGAAAAGGACCATATCTAACTCAGTAGTGCATCTTTCTATGGATTCAGGTTTCCAGAATCGATTCCCATCAAAGCAAAAAATGTATAATAATTAGTTAAATTGGATCTTAGCCCGTTTAATCTGATGAGCTCACAGCCATTTTACTAGGGGCAGTGTATGCTCTTGAGTTTAGCTAATATGTAAGTCGTGTGCTTATATAATAATCAATAGTGTACCATGACTACAAACCAACATAGCCACCCATCTTCGCAACCTTAAGAGAGTGTATACACACTTAGCCCATTTTACCGGGAAGGCAGTGCCTTGAATGGACACTCCACGCATGTCAACACAGAACACTGCTCGTCATTCGAGTTTGGCTAGGAAACAAGATTGAAGTCACGAAATGGCGTGTGACCCCTGTTCGCTTGTACGTATCCCCGAGTTCAAGACGCTGGGCAGGCGCTAAAGCTTGGGGAAAAGAGCCAGAAGCGCTATCAAGTGTGTCTCCCTACCCCCTCATTGTCATCCTCAAGACGTTGTGCGCAGGCGCTAAAGCTTGGGGAAACGAGCCAGAAGCACTATCAAGTGTGTCTCCCTATCCCCTCGTGGTCATCCTCACGACGTTGTGCGCAGGCGCTAAAGCTTGGGGAAAAGAGCCAGAAGCACTATCAAGTGTATCTCCCTACCCTCTCATGGTCATCCTCACGACGTTATGCGCAGGCGCTATAGCTTGGGGAAAAGAGCAAGAAGTGCTATCACGAGTGTCTCCCTACCACCTCATGGTCATCCTCACGACGTTGTGCACAGGCGTCGGTGAGAGGGCCATTTCTTACATGCTGTGAACGACTTCATTGTTGATGTGACATATTCTTAACACGTTTTTCTGCTTTTCAACCTCTAATATGGGCTAGTACCCAAAATGGAACTTTACTCTTTGATGCTAATAGGAATTATGGACTTATCAACATGTAAGTGATTGTTATTTTGGAGAAGTTTTTATATATTTTTTTTGTTGAAAGCAATCATGTTTCTGATTAACAATAGGTGTAGTGCTAGATACGAGCAAAACTCTACAAGTTATGTTATAAAAGTATGTTTTATTATAATGGATAAAAGTAAAATCTTCAGACTTCCAAGACAAGCTTAATATAATTTATTATAGCTATTTTTTGATTGACTCAGCCCTTATGTTATAAGAGTATGTTTTATTATGATGGATATGTAAAATATTCAGACTTCCAAGATAAGCTTAATATAATTTTTATAGCTATCTTTTGATCGACTTAGCCCTTATGGGTAGGGGATAAGATGTATCCAAGCTAGCTTTCTAATTGGCGTATTGTTCGCAATTATCGACCTTTTTTGTATTTGAACTGATAATGTTTTCAAACGATACATTTTTCTAATTTAGTTAAATGGCATTCGATCGCTTTCTTTTAATATTTTTGGTAGACATGAATAAATATATATATATATATTACAAATCGACATGTATTATGGATTCCATCTAATATTGCGCACTATCTACTATCTCTAAAGATTATATTGGTATCCTTTTTGAGACTTATTCTATTGTCTGAGAATAAATCGGCCTACAGGCCAGTGTTAATTCCTTGTTATTTGTTTTGCATTAATATTAAGCAATACCCTAACTCCCTCAACGTATTTTATCGAATGCTCATCTTTATTAATGTTAAGATAGCTAGATCTAGATACTTGGGTTTGGAATATTTGAGAGTAGGTCAGATAAATATCCCTGGTGTTCTTCACTTTTTTATTCTTTGTTTTGCAACCTTTTCACTATGGCTAGTTTCTTGGACGCACATGGCACGTACGTTTTAGAATCCTGATTGCTTGGTAATAATGGTTGAATATGTTATTAAAAGGCGCGTTAAGCACTATATATATATATAAAAAGATAAATAAAGTACCAACCAAGGTTAAAAAAGGGGCCCGAGGACTTGTAATCTAACATTCCTCTGTGGGGATAGTATTATTACCAGCATTGGTGATAGCATGCTAAAGTGCAGTGGTATTCAACCTGGGGTACACGAACCTTTGAAGCTACACAAAGACATCTCAGTGGGTACGTAATAATTTAAAAACAACTCTACATTATTTCAGTAATACAGACTGAATAATCAAGACCAGATTTAGGACAAGCCCCAATAAAACCGGACATAAGGACATGTGATCTGGAATGGCCATTTACTCTTTTTCTCCTTATCATGCCTATATGTGATTATTATCTGGGTAACTAGTTTCATTTTGGGGGTACAAAGTTGGCAATAAATTTTATCTGAGGGTACGTGAACACAAGAGGTTAAATACCATTGATTTGATCCATCACTAACGAAATAGAATGGATTGCCCGTGATCGCGAAATCTGGGCTCAAACTTAGTCAGGTGCTCTTGGGTGTTCTTATTTAGTTATTTCTCATTCTCCATCCACGCAAATGCGGGTAAACTTCATCTGAATTAAATATTAATACTCTATAACCCAATACTGTATACATATACGTAGCCTGAATGGGTAGTAATAAAAAATTGCATCCTTACTTCAGTTATCCATGATAAGCCCTGAGTCGATCTCCTCTCCTCCTCCCCCGAAAACCAATTCCTACCCCTTACCCCCAAACCAACGATGTTCCATTCCACTGGCCTCGCGTCCCTAAAGGGTTTAGGAGGGTATAAAATAGGGTAAGGGGTAAGGGAGGGGGTCGGCCAGACCGCCACAGAACACCTGAGCTTTCTAAACTTACGGTTAAATGGGGGAGAACATCGTATGCCAGTTTCACGCTTCTTTTACTGTGTTTTAAGAGATATCAGAAATCCTTTTGGTACAGTTAGGTTTCAGAGTTATTGGTAAATATTAGGAGTGGGGTGTATAATTGTATGAACGTGTGTTTGTACACGTCAGGATGGACGTATTTGTGTACACTTTTATGAAATAGTATGTGTGATTGTATGCTTATGTAAGCGTGTGTCTTTGTCTGAATATGTATGTGTGTGTTTTGTGCGTTTTTATGCCAGTGTATTTGCGTGTGAGTATGTATGTGTGTGCATATGTATACGCGTGGGGGTTTGAGTATGTATGTTTGTGTGTGTTCATATATATGTGACTACGTGTGTAAATGAGTGTGTATATGTGTTTACGTGTGTAAATGAGTGTGTATATGTGTGTCTGCATATGTGAGAGCGATTTTTCATAGCTATGTATATATGTGTATATGTGTGTGTGCGTTTTAAAATTTATGTTTGTATATGCCTATTTATGTGTATGTTTGCTTGTTTATGTGTGTGTATGCTTATTTGTATGGGTGCTTGATTATTTATGTGGGCTGTTATTTACGTGTGTGTTTGCGTTTTTTTATGTGTATCTTCGCGTATGAATGTTTGTTGGTGTATGTATTCATATCCTGTGAGTTTCTGCATATTTGTGTGTGTTTACGTATATCTGAATGTATTTTCGTATGTATGTGCTTGCGAATGTATATATCTTCGTAGTAATGTGTGCATTTGCGAATTTATGGGTGTGTTTGCATATGTGTGTTTGGTGGTGTATGTATATGTGTGTGTATTCGTATTTATGTATTTGTTTGCGTATGCCTTATGTATTTTTACATCAATAGCTATTACATATTTTTTAATATATAATGGTTACCTTCCAAGCCAATTTATAATATAAGCACTCACCTTTCCAGCTTACTTTACTTCTTAATATATATGTATATATATATATGTATACCCTAATTTGCTCCCTGTGGAAGTTCTAATATATATAACAAAGTCACTCTGTGGCCATGTGGCTTAAACCAACACGCTTGTAACATACCATATGGTCAGTTATGGACGAGGTTAGAACTTCCACAGGGAGCAAATTAGGGAGTAGTTTTCCAAACGTGACATAACATTGTGCTTTACCATACTCTCAATGTGAAGATACTGACATTTCGTGATACGTGTTTTTTATGATGCACGTTTTAAAGTTCAATATAACATTTCTGAATAACTTTAAAATGAAAATTATTGTCCTTTTGTAGATTTTCTTGCGAATGGATGATGAAACATTCTAATAACCAAAAAAAGGTTTCCTTAGTCTTTGAAATGTAGGCTATTTCTTTCAACCAAAGAATAGGTTAACGATGTGTTTAAACAGCTAATTATATCAGTCATATTGTGATCAAAGTATAATATTTATTTGTACATAAGACAAAGAAACTACGTTAAAGCAAGCTAGACAATAGAGTTTTGAAATAATATCTTTGATTTGTATGGTATGTACAATTTTTAACAGAAATGTTTTATTTGCTACACCATAAAACCTTAGATAAAATTAATTTGTTATTATTTAAAAAAATGTAATAACTGGCTTTTTTATAAACAGAAACTCAACTTTATATCTAAAGAGATTCAATCATTTTATTCATCACAAATCAGATTTTCTACCTCAGGTGTAGTTGTTATAGAATAACCTCTTCATTTCTACCTCTTGTATAGTGATTACTAATAAAATAAATCACCTAAGAAAGTTCTCTAGTATCAATTAATTACCTTTGACGTGGTTAACCTAATATCACCAATACCCCTCTCATTGCCGTAACACGTAACACTCTAGTTACGTGTTGAGCTAGACTGCCGATGACGGGGAGATCTAGGTTCGAATCTTGGTTGGGTGAACTGGAGGTGGTTTTACTAAATGGGGTTCCACTCACCCTCCAGAAAAATGTGGGCTCACTTCCTCTGAAATTAACCTTCCCTGTTCCTAAACCATTAGCGTGGTTAGTACTTAAGCGTATACCCAAACGGGTGGTAAGACGCGGTTTAAAATTAAATTTATTAATATCCCCAATGATGGATATTTATGCTATACTTCAAATCGAACCTGGAACCCAGAGATTACTAATGAAAGGCGCCACCTATTGTGATAAATTGTTGGAATGGTAAGGAAATAGAACATATGTGGCGTCAATAATTAAAAACATAACTGTCACTTTCACTTACTATCGCTCTTGAAATAATTTTTTAATTAAATGAAATTAAGGAGAATTAACCCTTAAGTAGGAGCTCGGAAAAAAGTATCCTAGAAATAAATGTGTATAAACTGTGAAAAAAAATAGTCGAATTTTAAGAAAATACGGATAATTGAGTTTAATAATATTGGTAATTTTTTGGAAGTATGTCTCACTATCCGTCAGAGCTATCTACCAATTTACACTATCAAAAATTATTTATTTATTTATCTACTTTACACTAGTATACAACATCCTTTTTTTTAACTAATACAAAGCCTACAGCGATGAATAAGGTATCAGTGGATATAATATTTTACCGACTTCTGACATAGCATACTCTATTTACTTTAAATCAGCCTGTCGAAGACAGGTTTAAAAACTGGTTTACACTAATGGGATAAGGAAGATAAAAATATAATTTAAAATAAACATACTTGCATATGCATGGAAGAAATGTTGGGAGAAATTAAGGAAAAACACCCTCAATATGTATGGCCATGACTCGAGCCCCGACCTATGTGTCACCGGCCAATCAGATCAGATAATGATTGAAACCATTTACAACGTGAACTTAGATAGGACTACATGAATTAAAAAATATATGATCTTTCTATTTTCTTATAGGTATTGCAGAATTATATGATATATTTTGACTTTTTTAGTAAAAATTGTATTACACTAAATATTAATGCCCATTTTTATTTTAAATTTATCTCAAATAATATTTTTATTAGATTAGGTAAGGAAATTAAGTTTATATTATAATTACTCCTTTAAAAACAGAAAATTAATCTACATTGACATATAATATGATAGTAATGTGAAGATAGAACCTTCGGTCGATATCTTAATAACATTTAATTTTCTCCTACGTTTTGGAATCCATTAGAGCTATACGCATACATCAATTAAGCTATTGACGTAGAGATGAATAAGGTTGAATTTTAGAGTAAATGTACTCACATCTGCGTGAAGGAACAGTGATAGCTTCTCTAGAAAATACTAAATCCAATTACCTCTTCACCGGAAATCCATTTGCATAAAAACACTAGACTGACGCGTTAGACCGATGAGGGCATGAAAACAATTCTAGGATAATAGTGTATACTATGATTACTTATTCTCATCACTAACGTTACCATTTATTACCTTTATGTCTTTATTAGTAACAGAGATCTTAGGTAAATAATGACTCTTTCTTACAAAACATTTCTTCTTCTTGCCACATCAACATTAACGACCTCAAATTTGGCATTATTTATCATACTCTCATCCTCCCCACAACTTCCCCCCCCCCTTTTGTCGAGAAGAGTGGTGCTCACGTGGTGGTGCTTGCTATATTACCCCTCATTTCTTTCAGCTATCTCATTTTCCCTCCATTAACATTTGATGTTTCTTCTTGGACGGGTGAGGGTGGATAGGGCTGGGTGAGGAATGACGGTGTTCCTCAACATTTCTTTGTCCTGAACTTTTCCGGATCTTCTTAAACCCCCTCGCAATCCTCCCTTAGAGTCTTTCCTTTCTCTTGCACTCTTCTTCATCCCCTTCTTAATCGAGGAGATGAATAAATAAACGGTTTAAGTCCTAAGACTTGCATCAGTGGTAACGTGGATTAAATGTCAGATTATTATCGTCTGGCTGGTCACTGATGAAGAGGTCAATCTCAGCGGGGTGTGCTGAGTGTGTTTTTTCCTAAATGGTTTCCCATTCTACCTATACGCAAATCAGGTCAAATTTATTCTTAACTCTACCTTCCATATCCTGACCCTTATAAGCAGAATTAAAATGAGTATAGCCAAAACAGACAGTAAAATGCACTGAATAAAATGGGAGAAATAGTTATTGTGAAAACCAACCCACTGATGCTACCACTACATGTATCCACGAGGTATAAGGCATTAGACTTTGTGGACAGTGGGATTCAAATGCTTTCCTGACGTGTAGGAAGATATGTAATCACTATCTGATTTTCTCATTAATTTATCCATTTATATCCATGCAAGTGCCGCTACATTTTCCCTTAATTTTCCTTACCAATCCTTACCCTTTAATTAAACAAAAAGGTGACTACAACAGCTGTTGCCACATAATTTAAAATCATCAATTCCACAATCAAATAAATTTACATGACTTCAAGTTCAAGGTTCAAATCTCTCCTAATCACACTCAGGATTGTTTCCCGCAAGTTATTTCTATAGTTTTAACCCCTCCTTAATGTTTATGATGGTGTACTTTCTCTAAGCTACCTTACTTATATCTAGCCCTTGAATTAAGCCCTTCGTAATCTTGGCTTTGTATCCCAGTCAGCGGGCACGAGGCACAGATCTTGAGACATATAATATAGTTTGCTACTTATTGGGAAGTTGGGGTGGAATCTGGACCGGGCTTAGTGAATTTTTAAATGTGCGTAAACATTTAAAAAATGTATGCCACTAGAGTGTATAAAAAATCTTTACCTAAATGGTAGCCCATCCCATTATTTACTTCAGTCAGACTAACTTAGCATGCCATTTATTTTACCCTAACAATCATTTTGACATGAGTTTTAAAGTGTTTTTTTAAATTTTAAAATATATTTGTTTCTTAAAATATAATACGTAGACTAAACATAATTTTAACGGATTGTTCATAAAAAAAGTTAGACAATTGGACTAGAGCTTTTATCAAAATAACTTTTTTTTAACTTGGGTTATTTATAGAACACTTTATTAATAAAGTTTTTAGCTCATTACTTACAATCCGACCTAATTTTAACTTGGGGTATTTATCGAACACTTTATAAATAAAGTTTTTAGCTCATTACTTACAATCCGACCTAATTTTAACTTGGGTTATTTATCGAAAACTTTATTATTAAAGTTTTTAGCTCATTACTTACAATCCGACCTAATTTGATCCCAATTAAAACACCCAGTTCCCTATCATTAATGCATAACCTTGAATATGAAAGTGCTAACTTCATCCAATACACATTCTTTGACCATGTTAGGAACCAAACTTGGACTCCTAAGCTCAGTAGGTAAAATATTTTATAATAAAATCAGCATGGTAATTGAGCTAAGAGAAAATCTATTAATATTTTACTTGCTTTGGTGGTATAATGAGTGGTCTAAGGTGTAAATATCGCAATAGACTGGATTTTCAATCACAGGAAAATAAGGGTTTTAATTCTGGTCGGGTGTAATGAGGGTGCAATTTATTAATTATTTTACACTCTCCTTCTATGCAAATGCGGGTATACTTACATTAAATTAAACCTTCCTCATCCCTAGCACATTATCATAATTAGTTCATATGCGTATATCCCGAAGAGCTATTAGATGCGAAGACTAAATAAAAAAGTTAAATTTTGCATTTGTGGAACTAACTGGCTAAAAACATTGATCTAGAACTAGTTTTTAGATCACTTCAACATCATTAGATCTTATTTTAATGTCACATGATTTATGTACAGTACACTCCATACACAACATCTTAAATATTGGTTTGTTTATTTTGACAATGACGGAAAGGTAATGTTTTATATCTCAATTGAGTGTATTAAAGGGCTTTATTTGGCATGGTGTCTCATATTCCCTCCATGCAAATGGGTATATTTACTCTCAATTCTACTTGACTCTTCCCTACCCCTTTATTATTGTTAAATGCAGATAGCACGAATGGGTAGTAATACGTAGTGAAATCCACAGTAGGCCTATAGTAACTTAAACTTCCATAAAAAAAAACAACATCGATTTAACATTCGAATTAAAGAGTATCGCTGTCAGTTTATTACCATTTGCTTTCCTGATAACATTAAGCTATGGAAAACTTCCCGGTGTTTCAAATATTTGAAATTTTTTTTAGCATTTTCTCGATAATATTACTCATTTTCTCATGAAAATACTTGTTTATAATCTAATAAATTAGCTGAAAAACGTAAGCATGACATACGAGAATTTAAATATACACTGGAAAAAGGTTTAAAATCCCTAATTGACATTGAACAGTACATATGTTTAGAAAAAGAGCTAACTTCTTATTGTAACGATCAATATAGAGGTTATTAACTTCATTAGCGTGTAGATACAATGGGCAAACCAGAGTAAAAAGTGATAATTACTCTCAGCGCACTCTATCGAGATTGAAATCATTTCCCTCCATCACTGGGGCACATTATTATTCATTCGTGTAATATTATTATTATTATTATTATTATTATTATTATTATTATTATTATTAGCTATGAGTATATTATTATAAGTTCATAAATATTATATAATTATATATTTAATTTTGTTTAGAAGAACAGCATCTAAATTTATGTTCTTAAATCAAACTAGCACACTAAAATATAATCCAATATAAATTTAAAAATTTGATTTGATTAAAAAACACAATTTCTATTTATAATATATATATATTTTTGCAATTTAAACTAAACAATAATAATATATGACAATTACAATAGTTACTAAAACTACTTTCCTACAACCAGTGATGTGTTCTGCGAATTTAACTTTAAATTTATAGAATAAAATAGAAGATTTATATGGCTTGGATATTTCATCTATGTGATACGTAAGAAATTTACTTTCTCGTTATCTTACAAGTAGAGAAAGTATTGTGATAGAAAAAAAAAATGAACTCAAGATTTGGATGAATCTCGATGTTTCATGACCCCATGAATCCGAAAAAAGTGGTTTTTGAATTTATGTATATCTGTCTATCTGTCTGTACCTCCAACTAGAGCCTAAACTATTTTACCGATCATGCTAAAACTTGGTATCTAGGGTTTTCATAGGGTTGCCCCGAGAGGCTTTTGGAATTTGATAACCAACCATAAAACTAAAGGTAGTTTACTGAAGGGTAGATAGATAAATAACCGATTTACTCAAAATTGGCTCTACTGATTTAGATTAAGTTTCATTTCAAACCATTAATAAATATTCCAAACAAAATGGCTACTCTCAATATTTCAGGAAAATGACAAGGTGTTCCAGTCTGATGCTTAAATTCTCATTTTTTATCATATCTAAGAAATTATTTGGAATATGAAATTACAATTGATTGCAACTATATAGATCTATTTAAAATAAAAATCTTTAATTGAAACATATATTTATAAAAACCATGACTTTCAAGCTATACACAGTATATATACAGTATATATGTATATATTTTTATACTGTATATATATATATATATATA
>CABFVX010001045.1:0-57403 GCA_902151425.1 Timema shepardi | reverse complement strand
ACATGCTTCGTTTAGCTGAGTACTGTAGAGCGATAATATGTCGTAGTGGAATGCACTATTTCACTATGGTAACGTGCACCGTGCCCCCCGTTTCTACTTGTCCGAGTTTACCCTATATCTCAATAATTGAGTATAGTTGTTTTTATTATTATTGCTATTAGTATATTGCATCCACTTTAAATAGACAATGCATTAAATCATCTGCATTTATTAGGTTGCTGTTTAAGTTATGGTATCTTGAATTGAATATGGTGTTCATAGGTCATTTTATAAAAACTGTTTTTTTTCCCTCCTATATCAGTGCGAATGTGTGTGCACTTTCTTAAACAATTATCTAACTCATCCATATCATATTTGATTAATTATAATATAAAAATTCACAGGGCCTATATATCCATAGTTTTACGGTAAATAACAATTACATTTAGATACCTAAACACCATATAGGCCTGCACCAAAATAACGACCTAAACACAATACTAAAATCTCACGACTGGTGAACTTACTTCTTTTGTACCATTCAAACAGGTGTTTTTTGTCTTTCCAAGAGTGAAACAATAAATACTATGAAAACGGGTTATTATACTATAATCGGTTAGTTCTCTTAGCATTTGAAATTTGAGTTTTTAATCTAGTTTTTCCTCGCATTTGAAGGGCAAATAATCTGGCTACGAATTAAAATTTACAAAATAAATAATGTTTAAATTTTTTTAAGTTTTGGAGTTTGAAAGTTTTGTGCACCTTTTTAAAGGCTCCTATGTAATCTCACAAAATTTCAGCTTTTCATCTTATTGGAAAATACTACAATTTCCCTGGAGAGATATACATACTTAAACTATAAGACTTTTGTTAATACAGATACAGTAGCACCATGGCTTCTATGGTGTTGACTGACAGCTTTAAAAAAGTTACTAGACCAAATTACGTATCCCTACTCCAAACCAGATGACCTTCAAAAACGTGTGTTTAGCAGCTGTACCTTTTGACAGTCAAAATTTAGGTAAATACCTAAATTTTGACTGTCATAAGTCAGCTGTGAGTTGTCAGTCAGCACCACAGAAGCCATGGGGCTACTGTAGCTATGTACACCCCATACATGATGAAAGAAAGATAGGATATATGATGGAGTGACCATCCCTAGTGCACCCAGCCCAGGCTCGAACCTTGACCTGCCCATCAATGGCAATTTATACATTTTGAGTATGACGTCTAATACTGCGTGACAGACAATAACTATCGGAATAGTTTAATTATCTTTATTCCATAATAGATATTTAAAATACATTTATAAGCCAACACAAATGACTTACAAAATAATGTATCATAAGACTTTTATTACTACAAGCCCAGAACTAGCACCTATACATTTACCAAATGGATATCTGAATTAACGGGGTGTAAAACCATCCGGAATCGAACCAGAACTAATGTATAGTTTATGTCAACCACCCTAACCACACAAGGCGGTTAAATGAGATATACGAATAGATTTGTAGACTATTTTAAATTTAAATTATTAGTATTTTTAAATGTTTTTTTTTATAATCCTAGATACAACGTTACCCAAAGATGAAAGATGTATTTGATATAGTATAATATTAATTAAATAACCCAAAATTTCAAACGTTATTATTAGAGATGTCACAATACCGATTTTTTTCTATTCAAATTCTTATGTTCAACCTATATTCTTTGATTCTCAAATCTGATTCTTGGACATTCCCTTTTACATTATTTTTCCAAGCATTATTGCATAGAAAATTGAAAGTGCCTGATACATTACTCCCCACTCAATTCGAAACTTGGAGTCGACCATTACATCACATGATCGCTTGAAACGTTAATCTCACAACCTTATAGATATTCATTAATTACGCTAAAAGTCTTTAAAAAAAATTCAAATAAACCTAAAATTAATTCAATAAATTGCGGATTTTATAACGGAAAGAAGAACTCATTACACACATTTCAGGTCGTCACGTCAGTTCGCCAGAAATGAGTGATGAATGTTTGGCAACGATGGATCGATAATCTATTGAATTAAAATAAATATAAAATTTTGCTCTATTTTGATTAACAACGTCCATTTTTGATCTATTTTTACTAAACTTTTCTTATTCAAAGAGCTAAATAAAACTTTAAAAATTGAAAATAGATAAAGAAAATAATAACTGGAGAGTGGCCATTTTAATTTGATAGGAATATCGTAGCTTTCAATATACACGTTGTGATATATCGATATATTACGGAAAATTGCCATTCTAGTCTACTTATTATATATCAATTGAATGTTTAGAATCGATTCATATATTCTAACAATCTCAACTTTTACTTAAAAACTAAATGTTACGGAAGTCCAAGTGAGCTTTTTCGCTCTATTGTTAAAAATTGAGATATCTACTCAAAATTAGAAATATAATATACACTAGAGATCCCGATAACAAATTGCGCTATAAATACGTAATACATATTTTGACTCAAGGTTTTAAATTTTATAATTTTATTTAAAAAAATTAACGTCATTTGTATATTTGTACCAATGAAAAATATCAGTATTGGGTCCCTAAGGGTCAACACTTCGTATTACAATTTTGACTTACGGTTAAAATTATTGGCAATTTGTTAGGGCATGCACATCATGTGATAATCGAATTACTATTAAGTTTCTCTTTTATAAAATTTGAATAATATAAGAGGTAATTATTGAACATTGAGTCTAAAATGAGAGAGAGAGAGATCATTGCTGTACCAGAGTATCCAGGACGAAGGGATGGGGGGTGCGTGTCTCCTTTCAAGTAATTAAACCAATTAAATCCATATTAAAGTCACTACTAGTTTTATTGTCACGTAATACTATCTCACAAAACAGATTTAATTTTTAAATTGTTATTATTAATATTATTAAATGATTAATATACGGTAATTATTATAATTACTTAAGACGGTAACATTAAGTAATAAAGTTGGGAAAATAAGCATAAATGAAATTACCCAAATTTAATTTGTGCACATTTCACCTTGTTACACAAACATGGTTTAGGTTTAAATTTATTTTATCATTTTTATTATTACTATTTCAATGATTAATAATAAATACATATATTTAAAACAGTTTATTTTTAAATAAAGTGCTTTTAACAATATCTTCGAATAATACCACACACATAACGTGTTAGTATGCCTTAGTGGTAAAATTCGATTTGAATTGAGAAATAACTAGCTATACTAGAGGATTTAAAGTTCCATTATTCGAAATCTGAATAATTCCATCTTTTTTTCTAATTGATTGAACAGTTAAAAACTACTTAGAGCTCACAAAATTATACTAATATATTTGCCAATATCTCCGAAACTATTGGTTTTATAAAAATATATTTGAAATAAAAGATTTTTATTTTTAATAGTACTAAAATTTTACAATGATAAGCTATTTAGTACCTCATATAAATTCGGAGATAAATAAATTTTTGCTTCCATAAATATCCCCAAAAGTAATTTTCATGGGAAAATGAAAAGAGCCATTATGTTTATAATCTCAATTAACGCATAGCTACGAGTTTTAATCAAAATTGTTGTAGCCTATTTTGAGAAAGTAGATTTTTTCTCTTTTAAACCTTGGTATACAGCTCTTAATTATAGGGTTAGGCAGACACACAGACAGATGGCGTTGCATAAACCACTTTTTAGGGTTTAGGGGTTCATGAGGCGTCGACATCCATCAAAATCTCGAGTTAAGTTTTTTTGACGATCAAAATACTTTATCTACCTGTAAGGTAGTGAGAAAGTAAAAACATTGATATGGGGTCCACAAAAGTTAACACTTCTTATTAAAATGTCGTTTTCTTGTTCAAAACTTATGATATTATATTAGGGGTTGCACATCTTATGGTTATATAATTGCTATTAAATTCCTCATTAATAAATTTTAACCATTAAAATAACTAATATTGACTATTGAATCTAAAATGAAAGAGATCGATAGTTTTTGTACAAATATTTATCCTAAGAGGATGAAAAAAAGAGAACATAACTTATTTTTGAGGGACTAGCTTATTTCTTACTCTATGTCATTAGATAATTATTGCGTTAAGACTTAAGTAGTATCTCTGCATCTAAGGCTCCCGAAATTGTATAAATATAGTTGCCAAAATCTCAGAAACTGTTAGTTTTATAAAAACATATTTCATGTAAGTTTTTATGTTTAATAGTATTTTCTTAAATAAGTTCGGAGATACGGACATGTCCGTTTTTGTAAAGTACCCTAAAATTCATTTTCATAGGAAAATGAGTTTATTTATCATCTTAATCAACGAATAGATACAATATTTAATCAAAATCGTTAGAGCCGATTTTGAGAAATTTGATTTTTTTCTCTTTTCACTTTTTAATAAACTTATCTTTATTTTGGGGTTAAAAAGATACACAGATGGACGGTATTG
Organism: Timema shepardi; assembly: GCA_902151425.1. Classification (NCBI taxonomy): domain Eukaryota; kingdom Metazoa; phylum Arthropoda; class Insecta; order Phasmatodea; family Timematidae; genus Timema; species Timema shepardi. Next base: position 52,964 of record CABFVX010001045.1, on the reverse strand, counting down.
CAAAGACACATTTTTAGGGCTCGGGGGGTCATCAGACATCGATATCTATCAACATTTCTGTTTAGATTTTTTCTACGGTCACAATAATTTACCTTAAGTTAACGAAAAGTTAAATATATATATATATANATATATATATATATATTGATATAGCCTGAAATTTATTGGTTTTATAAAAATATGTTTCGTTTAAAATATTGGTATTATAAATAGATCTACTTATTTGTAATGATAAGTAATTTCATATCTCAAATAATTTCAGAGATATGATACAAAATGGTGATTTACGCATCAGACCGAGCCCTTAAAGTCATTTTGCCGAAATATTGAGTGTAGCTATTTTGTTTGGAATATTTATAAATGTGTTTAAATTAAATCTAATCAAAATCGTTATGAGCTGATCTTGAGAAAATCGAATTTTTCTTTTTTTTTACCCTTCAGTAAACTACCTTTAATTTTAGGGTTATATATGCAATTCCGAAAACCCCTTGGGGCAACCCTAGATACAAAGTTTTGGCCCAATCAGTAAAATAGTTTAGGCTCTAGTTGGAGGTATAGACAGACAGATAGAGAGAAAGAAATGCAAAAAACACTTTTTGGGATTCGAGATTCCTGAAAATCTCAAGTTCAATTTTTTGGGGGATCACAATAGTTTCTATATCTGTAAGATAATGAGAAGGTAAAAATGAGAATTTACACATCAGACAGGAGGGCTTAATTCATTTTGCTGAAATATTTAGAGTAGTCAATTTGTTAAGAATATTTGTAAATGTTTTGAAATGAAATTTAATCAAAATCGTTAGAACCTATTTGGAGAAAATCGCCTTTTTTACTTTTTTCCTCTTCATTAAACTACCCATAAATGTATGGTTATATATATTGTTCCAAAAAACACTCGGTGCAACACTATTAAAACCATAGATACCAAATTTGAGCCCGATTGATAAAATAGTTTCGGCTCTAATTAAAGATAGTCAGTCAGACAGACAAACATTCAAAAATAATTGTTCGAAATCGGGGGGTCATGAAACATCGAGATTCATCAAAATTCCGAGTTCGATTATTTTGACGATCAACCTTTAAGATAACGAGAAAGTAAAAGTGGGTCAAGGTTGTTAAGTTTTTACCTCTTGATACTGTCCTAATCTCAGGTAGAATTATATTCTAGAATATTTATTTGTCATGTAGAACACCTCAAAATGTTAAGATTGTATTATAGTTGTGTTCGTACTTTATTCGGACCATTATAGTATATTTACAATTTTCCGGTATTTAAGTGAAACGCCAACTATATCAATATGATAGATAATCAACTATTATATATTTTGAATGTTGCCGTTTTGTTTAGTTGCCACGTTTATTGAAAACTAAGAATCGAGTAGTGATAAGAGTAATATTAAGATCGATTCTCGATTCTTTCAATACCAGTAAAAATAGATGGTATCGAGGTATTAGGAATCGAGTTTGACATCCCTAGCTATTATTATTATTATTATTATTCGCTTGCCTCTGTAGTATAGTGGTCAAAGTTCCTGGCTACACCTCCAAAGATACCGGGTTCGATTCCTGGCACTTATAGATTTTCTAAGAAACAGTGAGTCTGGAACCAAGTTATCTAAGCCATGGGTGGACAAATGAGGGGCTACGGTAATGAAATAGTTGTTGCTTAGGTCGAGAAGACTGATACTAATAGTTGGAGAGTTCGTTGCCCTGATCACATGACTTCTTATATCCACAGTATTTGGAACTATAAGACGGTGGCCTCCTTCTTGGTATATCTCAATTGCAGGATACACAATTGAATAATGATTATTATTATTATTTGAATTCCACTTTTATTATAAAATAAAAACCAAACTCATAGTTATTTAAGGAACTCCCTTATAAGTAATTTATACTGTAGAGGCTCTGCCTCAAATAGCCTATTTAAATTAACTTAATTCTGATTTATTTTTTATTATTGTCATCCTTTTTAAATACGTATGCCTTTACTATTCTCAATTTATTTATTATTTTTATCATCTATCATTAATAATTATCTCCTAATTTGTGTAGTTATTCATCATTATGTATCATTATGTATTTCTTATTGTAAATTTGATTTTGTTATTAGACGTGCGAGCTTGTATTGTACTAGTGTACTTTTCAGTGCTGGCCTGTCATGGTTCTCAAAACTGTTAGCTAGCACTATAGTTAATACAACTTAAATTAAAATTATTATTAGTAGTAGTAATAGTAGGGGCAAGGTGTCAGACATCATTGCTGGTGGTCCGGGGCTCAATCCTCGCTCTGGGAACATATTTATCTGATTGCCGAACCCTTTCTTCACCTCTAACAAGACGTGTATTAATCACGATTTGTGAATTTGTGAAATGCCAGGCCTCCACCGTGGTTCGGATCCCACGTTAAACTGTAGGTCCTCCATTTTATAACACAGTAACCCTAATATTCCCAGGAGTCCGTGAGCTTCATCCAGGGCGTCCATGATGTACGCCTTTTTTAAAAATATATTTTAAAATTTTATATAAAAGTGTAAATCGCTGGTATAGACAAAAAATAATGTTGATGCCTTTCCATATTAAAGCTCGGGTGGAAAATGATGCCTAAAAGCGGGGGAGTTGCCCACGCTCCTTTTTCCTGTATTTTTGAGAGGAGAATTTTGACATTTAATTTTACTTTCTTTTTCTCGTCATCCAATAAAGAGAATTTCATAAAATGCAGTAAATTATTTTAAAACTTTTCCAAACACTTATTTATACGAGCATGCCGTTTCTGATCTTTGTTGATAAAAAATGAGAGATCAAATCTCTTATTATTGACTCATCCTTCAATTCCATTCCTCACATAAATAATCAGTGATTATAAATTTACAAATATAATACATATAATGTTTTCTTTTAATTTTTATTGTAATTATTTTAATATTTATTTAAAATATTATTATTACTAAAAATGTACAAATAAAATACCTATATTTGTTATATTTCCATTTATATTTTAACTACTTTTAAACTAGAAAAATATAGCTATAGCAGAAATCATGACTACTTAATCCTTATAATTAATACAAAAAATTTATAAAATTTATCCTATATCGAGGGATTCCTTAATCAGGTGTTCTCTGGTTATATGATCCATGTGACTAAAAGTGGCCTACTAGAACCACTGGTTTATTCGAGTAAGATGGTTTTCATCCCATTTTGTTTTGGTTATTTTTTTCAATAAAATGGTTTATGACTTTGGCTTTCTTAAATTTTTAGCTTGATAATGTAGGCACATTTATTCTAAATAACCTTTATTTAACGCACCTCTTTGAAAAAGAGCGTAAAATCTAGTTTAACATTATTTGAGATCGAGATCGGGGAGATCGAGGTTCGAATCTCGGTCGTGTAAACTGGGGGTGGTTTTCCTAAATAGTTTTCCACTTTCCCTCTACGCAAATGCGGGTTTACTTCCCCTAATTCAACCTTCCCAATTCCTAATCCATTAGAGTAATTAGTACTTAAAGCGTATAACCCGAATGGGTAGTAAGACGTGGTGATAAATATTATTAACAAAATACAAAGATATTATAAATAATTAAACACTTTATTGTACAGTACAGCATTAAGATGTAAACACCCTTGGTGACCCATTTTGGTGTTCGAATGTTCTAAGTGAAATGCTAAAGACGCGGATATAAGGGTTCGAATTCTGGTTGGCCCTAATGAGAGTGTTTTGCAAAAATAGTTTTCCCCTTTAATTCCGTGAAAATGTAAGTACACTTCCTCTAAATTAAATATACCTATTCCCTAACCTTTTAGCACAATTAGTTAATTTGCGTATTCAGGGTGGTCAGGCCTGGTAACAAAAAAAAAACCTTTTTGGACATGCAGACAAATATGTCAGTCTCGTATATTCTAAATTACCAGCGATGAAAATGTTGATGCCTGAATTTTGCCTGGATTTTCAGAAGTGTATTCTTAGAAAATTTCCAATCTTCATCAGTGCCAATCTGGTCTTATTGTATCTTATTTATTAGTTACTTATCCGTGACCATTTCATATAAATATTAGGATAGCCTGAACGAGAAGTGTAACTAAAAAACACGTAATGAATTAGTATTATTAGTCTTAATATCATTATTAGGACCGCGCCTTACTACCCATTCGGGCTATACGCACCTACGCTGATGTGTAATTGTAGGGTTATTGTTAGATGAAGTGGAGGAAATACAGTTTAACGTGGAATCCGAACCACGGTGGAGGCCTGGTATTCCCCACATTCACAAGTTGTGATTAACACACTTCTTGTCAGAGGCGAAGGAAGGGTTTGACAATCAGATAAATCTGTGCCTGGACCGAGGATTAAACCCTGGAACCCAGCACAGAAGTCTGACACCTTACCCCTAAACCACCAGGTCAGCATGAAAGTGTAAATATCCTAACAGTTCGAGATATATTTCTAAAATGTATAATTTTATTATGCATCCAGTAATCTTAAGATATTTAATCATAGCTTTGGTATGAAATTAAGATACACAACGTTTTTAAGTAGAATCCTCTGACGATATATTAAAAGTGAAGGACTGTTGCAGGTGCCACATGCTAACCTCGAGTCCAAAGCAGTGTGAACAAGTTGCAACATTGCTGGGATTCCTCGAATACGTAAGCGGCTACCCTCCCATTTGGGAAAACATCTACACCCCTTCATCTCGAATTTCAGACGAAGGTTTGAGGGGGGCGCCCCTTCTGTCTACCCTAGCCCCTTGGAAGCGTCAAAACTTTGAAGATTTAGTCTTGTAGATAGGAATGTTACATTCTTACCACCAAGGTATGGGCGCGTACGTCTGTGAACTTTCATGAATGAAAGAATGTGAAGTCTTTAGAAATGATGACTGGGTTCTTACTATTTTATCATTTTTAACCCTGTTTTTGTGACTTTAGATAGGAATCTTTGGATGTAAACAACTATTTCTTCTGAATCATCTATAAGTCAAACGTATGCCAATAACAATGTAGCCCCCACATGACGTCAAGTTATGTCACATTCCCTCTAGTGATGTTTCCATACTTGATTATGTACAAGACACTTATTTCTATTTGGACGAAAAGTTATTCTTACTCTTGACCAAAAAGGAAACTATTATGAGGACGTGTGTGTGGTTTGTAGTGAATATTTCCATGGGTAAATTTTTTAAGAATGTTGGCTACATAAAGAATTCGAAGCGGATTTGTGAGGTGGATAGCAGCCTAACATAACGTACTTAAGAACTCTAAACTAGCAGTGGCAATGACTTATCGGTGGAAAAAATAAATTGCTCTATTAACAATTAATTATATTTATATCAGTGACTTAGTATTCAATATAATGATCAATTTATTGACATATTTTATATATTGGACTCCGATTTTGGGTTGTGAACTAATATAATATCAACCATTGGCTCTGTATTATCGTTAAGTGTGTCGAGTTCTTCCTATTTTTATTAAACTTGTCTGCTATTTTAAACAGCTAGTTAAAACATTTAACGTTACGAAATAAAGAGAGATGTACGTAAATTAGTGGTTCACCCTATGATACCTCTTGGCTATCTGATTAGTATTCCCTCTTCCTCTGACCAGTATAAGCATTAACTCCACTATTTGCGTTTGGCCAAAATTAATTTTCATTTTAAAATAAACTTTTACTTGCTAACTATTATAAATTGACATATAATTCCACAGAAAGTTTTCTCTCAATCCTGTAAGGTATATTTTTACTATCCATTTTCATGACTAAGCTGTAGACGATTTCATGGAAAGTATATTTATACAAAATCAACTTAAAGCTCAAAAATATATAGTTATGTCACAAATTAGGACTATAATTTAGGAACTCGTGGTTTTGGTTCCAATGATATCTTTAAAAACCATCTATAAAACTAGTTCAATAGAACCATTATGTATACACACATAATTGAAAACAATCATATCTTAAACATATGCATACACATTATTTTCTTTAAAAATTATATCTTGTTTGGTAATATTAACTATTCACAAAACCAGGATGAAGGCAATAACCATGATAACGTAGTACAATCTCTCTAAAGCATTAGGTGTAAAAAGATAGCCGTAGTGAATTGGGCTGGGACCTATGCTTTAGAAGTCAAATAGGTTTTTGTATTTATCTTGCATATCAGGCCATATTGTCGTGCCCTTAATTAAAATAATTTTGGGATATCGACAATTTTTTTTATTATTATTTAAGTCAATTGCTATTTATATGCAATTATTGTTACCCAAATAAAATCCCCTCTTTGAGGTGTGATTAAAGAGAGCTACTTATTATTTTTATGATAAAAACAATTCTCAAAATAAATCGGATTTTTCTTCAGAATAAAACAATTAGTTTAATTCTTTAACAATTATAATATTAATAATCTTTGAATATATGTAGAGGCCATTGCGTAATTTCATAAGATATTTTCTCTCGTTATTTAAGAAACTTCCAGTCAAGTACTGCGATGATCACGAATTACAGCTAAGTATTAAAGAACTGTTTATATTACCATGCGCTGCACCCGATTCGGTGGCCGCATGATCTAATGCGTAATCACAATAGATTGGACTGACGAAGATGGGAGATCAGGAATCGATTCATAGTTGGGTGTACTGAAGTGGCTTTTTATATATTAGCTTAAATACTTTCCTCCCCAATCCATTTACAATCTCTCTAAATCCAACCTTCTACATTCCTAGTACATTAGACTAATTAGTTCATATACGTAAAAGCTAAACGGGTAGCGAGACGCGGTGACAAAAAGCTACATATAGTAAATTAAGCTAAATATGTAATGTACATACTGAACCAATAATTTATGCTTTGGGTAAAAGAAAAGTCTTAGCTGCAAAGTTATGGACCCTAAATCACGTTCCTCTCTATTCCTAATTAAACCCATTAAATAAACACTGTTTTCTCACCAACAATCCATACCTTCACAAATGCTCCAAAGCGTGAATCTCACTATATACCAGATTGTCACTAATGTATAGGTCTAGGTGCACAAGGGGTGCTTTTTACACACTTGGTCTATGAATGTTATTTCCCGATCTTCATTCTACGCTAAAGTCTCGTTTAAATTGAACACATACTTACAATTTTTAACAAAAATTAAATTTCTTAGTTTAAGGCTGTAGGCCACGTTAGAAAAGGAAAGTGTTTAGGAATTTTTATAGCAACACTTCTTTTGACTAAAATAAACAGAATATTGCTTTATTACAAAAATATAGTTTAATTTTATTCGCATGGTGATATCAACAGTTGATGAATATCTGTCATGAGCATAGCGTTATTAGATGATAAACTTTTTAAACGAGGAGGGAAAGTTGTCATTAAATTCAAGGGCACTCTTGATTGATATTCAAGAACTTTTGAGGTCACTATTTGAATAAAATTAAACTCTAAGCTTATTTTGAAGCAACATTTTATTTATTATGGCCAAGAAAGTTTTTTAATAAAAACTGCAAGAAAACTGATCTTTTCTAATTTCCCTTATCCCCACCTTAAAGTAAATATGCACCTAAGGGATATTGATAAACTTTTTGTAAATATATGTTGTTATTTGCTTCAAAATCTAGGTACCTCTACCAAAAAGTATACATTTTTTATCGCCACTGGAGAAAATCAACTTTAGGAACACTTCGGTTTTGTGTTTGGTTATTTAAATTTCGCAATGTGGCGGGAACAATCTAACTTCACTGAGTCAAATTATTAATCCAACATGTAGTACGATGATATTGAAGATTACCTTGTTCTACTAGCAGTGGCGTCTTATATTATTTTGAGTGCTAAGAAAATTAAAATTAAAATGTAAATATTTGGTGGACGGCAAGCCTTCAAAATAAAAATAAAACATTTTAGCAGATTACGGATTTTGAAATATGTAATTATCAAGGAAGATCACCAATGGGAACATTACAACTTTATTATAAAATATAGTTCTGATCTTGGATAGTTGGGTCTTATTGAGCTAATAATAATTTACTCCATATAAATATTCCATTTGGTCTGTCCAAAGGAAACAAACAGTAAACCGTTATCACTGACTCACTGTCTCCACCAAGACAACAAGAGGTTTTATTTAAGGTTGTTCACACATGTCCCAGTTGATTATCTTAAGGTAACCGCTTCTGACGGAAAAAACCCAACTACCATCCAATTTTAGTTTCTGTGATTGGAAACAAGAAGTAGTGAAGCACAACTAACTGGAACATTGAGGAGCATTTTCAGAAACATGGAACTAGAAAAAAAATTCTTAATGTTCCTTCGGTGGATAGTGGGCTTCTTGATTATTAATTTCGTCACACAATTTGTATCATTAATCACATGATACCATGTACATTAATGAGGAAGTATAATGCTTTTGTCAAACAAAATTGTAAAAATAAAACTATTTTGGTAAACTCCATTAACACATCCATCACTTTAAAAGTAATCTTATATTTGATGGAACGTTTTGAGATAAAATAAATATTTTTAAACTTGTTGAATTTCTTAATCAAATTTTAACAGTCAAATAGATTTAGATAGTGATGACTGTTTCATTTATTTCATTGATGATTTGATAACCATTCTCAAATAGGTGTGCATTTATTGGGCTACAATTGGATGATTCTCTGTAGCCATCAATTATGAAAAGCATTGGAAAGTTCAAATTTATCCATTTTTACGGATCAAGGAATCTGTGGACGGAGGAATTTGATACAGTGGAATCGATCTCCTACAAATTAAGAACTTTGGATTGGGACCTATGAAAGGACCCGTCTCGGTATCGTAGTTAGCAAACGCGCTAGTTTCGGGTTAAGCTAGACTGCCGTGGACGGGAAGATCGAGGTTTGAATCTCGGCCGGGTGAGTTGGGGATGGTTTTTACTAATTTGTTTTTCACTCTGCCTCCACGCAAATGTGGGCTCACTTTCTCTAATTTCACTGTGGATAAATAAATATTATAAATGTGGATTTGATCACGTATGAACTATATACCATGGGATTTACGGATATGGACAATGTAGATCAGGATAAATTCAGGTATACTTCCCCTAAACTACATATCTCATCTTAACCTAAGGTCGTAGTCAGGTGGAGGTTGGGGGTTCAACCCCCACCCCAAAATTTAATTAAATATATATATGGCTTTATTTATGGTTCAAACAATATTAAATTTAGGGCACAAGTACAAATTAAGGGGATATGTTACCATAAAAAGCACTTCAGAGAGCTTATAGAGATTTTAATATTTATAATTTTTTCAAACCTTCAGAAGATATGGTGCTATGTTGCCATAAAAAACACTTCAGAGGGCTTGTATAAGTGTTTGATATTTAGAATTTTGTCACACCTCTGGCAATTAGGAGGTTGTGTTGCCATAAAGAACACCTCAGATAGTTTCTAGAACTGTTTATCATTTAGAATTTTTTTTTTGTCTCCGGCGATTGGGGGATTTTCCTACCAAACCCCGAAATTATTGGTTGGCTACGGCCTTGCCTTTACCCATTAAATAAAATAATTAGTAACCATTATGTCAAATGTATTAATTAAAATTTATTCACTAACTAATTTTGCCATGAAAGCAAAACAAAATATTTCAAGCAGCCTCCTTAGTTCTTGCTCAACACTTTAACAAAACACAGGAAGTGCTCTTTTACAATTGTTTCGTATCATGGTCGATTATTTATTGCCAATTCCGGCTTCCTTCCTATAGAATATTTCCTTAGCAACGTTGATAAGGAGAGGAAAGACGGGCTATGAGAAACAAATGCAAAGTTCGTAATCGCTTTTGTAAATGATAGTACACGAGATCTCCGCGGTTACAAAGGACAAGACAAAATGGAATTTATTCCCTCCCTAATTAGTAACCAAAAGCTATGAATCTTCACTTTTGAGGGGAGGCTGGTTACATATCCTTAGACCATCTTCACGTAAAAAGACAGACTACTTAGTTCAGTAAGTAACGTTCCTATCTACTTAGTTAAAGAGCCCAAATTTGATTTTCACTTTTGCAGAAATATTATTGTCTAAGCCCGTGCGAGGCTTCGAAAATTATAAATTGAGCCTGAATCGTGTTAGAATTTGTATTCTATTAGAGATTAGGAATATTAGTATTTGAAATATTCTTATCGTATTCCAAATTTCATATTTAACTTGATCCCGTATTTGGAGTCGATTGAATTTCATTAGAAATTAGAACCCAAATGTCAACTATTTAGATGAATTCATTTTTTTAAAAGATAAGAAAATATATTTATTATTTGATTTCACCTGAAAAACTTGCAAATACCTTAATATTAATTTTAATGTTTAATTACTCTTTGAACCCGGTTTATAGACCACTTTTTAATGGATTCAATTAAAATTATATACATCGGTTAGAACCGTGGTAGAGTTTGTATGTATACGTTATATCAAGAGTTGAATCAGTAGTTATATAAGTAGAACAGTTGTAACAGTGTCATTGCTTACACTACTGTGGTTAAATAAGTGGTTAGATCAGTGAGTAATTGATTATAGCAATTCTTGTGATAGTGCATAGCATAACTAAATCAGTACCGGAGCAGTGGCTAGATGAGTAGTTAGAGCAGAGGTTAGTGAAGTGGCTGACTTGGTGGTTGAAACAGTAGTTATAGCAGTGACTGGTTCAGGGGTTGAAACAGTAGTTATAGTGGTGACTGTTTCAGGGGTTGAAACAGTAGTTATAGCGGTGACTGTTTCAGGGGTTGAAACAGTAGTTATAGCGGTGACTGGTTCAGTGGTTGAAACAGTAGTTATAGCAGTGACTGGTTCAAAAATTGGCTCACCAAAAAAGACAGATAACTCAAGATTCCTCTATAGATATTGACGTGGAGGCAGACCTAACAGACTAAGAGATGGGATCTGACAATGAGTTTGTTTCAGCAACGATACTTAAAAGAAAACTTCTATTTAAGAGCAAGGAAGACAAGCCGCCAAAGGCAATCAGGGTGACCAACAAATTCCAGACCTTATCAGACAACGAGGATAATATGGAAACACTAGACTTACCGAACACTAACTCCCAGGCAACCACCGCAGATACCCAAGAATTCAAACCGAAACTACCCCCAATACTAATTTCATGGACGGCCAACTACTCGAACATTGTTAAAACAATGAAAGCAACCATGGTAGGGACATTTAAAATTTTCTACCTCAAAGACGGCCTAAAAATTCACACCAACACCCTAGAGGACTTCAAAGCTTTGCAAACCATGCTAAAAAAGACTGGCCAGGAATATCACACATACACCTTGCCGAGGGACAAACCCCTCAAAGTAGTAATAAAAGATCTTCCCCCAAATATGTTAACAGAAGAAATTAGAGAAGAACTTCAACTATTGGGGTACTCCCCAACAGACGTGCGGAAGTTTACATCTAACACACAACACGAAAACAGTCCACACGACCAGGTCAAACTTCTACCGATTTTTGTATGTACCCTGACAAGAAATGATAGGAATTTACAGCTTTTCCAAGAGTTATACATTAACAACACCAGAGTGAGAATAGAGCACTACATACAATCTAAGAATTATATTCTCCAACATCATAGATGCCAAAAATTTTGTCACTCAAAAAATAACTGTTCAAACAAGCCTCGGTGTGTCAAGTGCTTGATACCCCACTTGACCGCCGAATGCCCAAACAAAGACACAACTACTCCTGCAAGCTGTGTTAATTGCGGAGGAAAACACACGGAAAATTACTCTAAGTGTCCTGAGTACAAAAAATTAGTCGAAAAAAATAGAACAAAGACAACAGAAACTCTTCACTCATACACAAAAGCTGTCTACAAACGACAAGGACTTTCCTTTACTACACAATAAACCAGTGGCCCCAACCCGTTTTAACATGACACCACGCAGCTACAGGGATACCTTAATCAATAGAAGTGACGCTATACATCAAACAAAGGAACACGAGATAACCACCCCATAAACATACTAAAAGAGATCAACATCTGCGGACTTATAAAACATATCAGACTATGTCTCACAAAAATTAAACATGCTGAAGACAAAACATCCAAACTAATGATACTACTAGAAGCAGCCGCGGACTTTTTCCTCGGGGGAGATGATGAATAGAAATACTTTGAATAAAAAGAATCATCTAAGGATCCTAATCTGGAATGCCAATGGAATTCTGAACCAGAAACACGAACTTGAACAGTTACTAAGCACCTATGGTATTGACCTGGCCCTCATCTGTGAAACTCACCTATAAGCTAACAAACGACTGAACACCGTAGGATACAGTATACACCGGACGGACAGAGAACAAGGAAGGGGAGGGGGTACAGCTGTCCTTATAAAAAAAACCGCTTACCACACTACAGGGCAAACAACTATGACTGACAAAACCTCGAGGCCACAACGGTTACAACAAATACCAAATCCGGCCATATCAACTTCGTGGCCGCTTACAACCCACCGTCCAAGAGGCTACTAAAACAAGACCTAAATAATGTCACGTCAGCCGGAAATTTTTTCATAGGTGGCGACTTAAACAGTAAAAATACAGTATGGAATAGTCGAATGATAAACATCAACAGACGTATACTGGAGGAGCACTCGGACGAAATAGACTACAACATACTAGCACCAGATACACCCACCTACTATCCCGGGGATTATCTCCATATACCGGACATAATAGACATAATTCTAACCAACCTAAAAATAACACCAGACACGATAACAGTACTTCAAGAGCTTGACTCAGACCATAACCCACTACTATGCGAATGGGAAGTCAACCTTGAACATAAAACCAACTGGCGCAAACCAAAAATAAGCACGACCGACTGGAATAAATACAAATTGGACCAACAAGAAGCCCTACTAAGGAACATAGACATACACACTGAGCAAGACATCGACGCAGCCATATACTTATTTACAACAACCCTGCAAGAATCCTACAAGCTCAACACTACGACATCACAAAAACAACATGAATTCAAAATTGACCACCCTGAATTAAGATATTTGCTAGCCCTTAAGAGGGAAGCACGTAGGGACTGACAGAGACTAAGAACTCCTAACGAACGCATCAGATACAACAGACTCAAGGCAATAGTAAAAAGAACAGTCAACCAAATCAGGAAAAACAACTTTAATACATTTATTACTGGCACAGCCACCAACCTGCTGAAAACCTGGACCCTAACCAAAGTACTTAAAGGAATTTCAAAAAGATCCAACACGCCAGGCATCCACGGGCAATTGGGAATGGCTTACACCAGCGGGGACAAAGCAAAAGCAATAGCACTAACTCTAGAAGATCAACTTAAGCCTAATCCTATACAAGACGAAAATTTCAACAGAGAAGTCACCAGATCAGTCAATAACTTCATACAAAGACCCATGACAGAGACACCAGCCCCCGTCACAAAACATGAGCTCCAAGCCACTATTAAACAGCTAAAACAGAAAAAGGTCACAGGACTAGATGGAGTAAAAAATGAAATAATAAAAAACATACCCGAAACAGCAATAGACCACCTTACACTGATTTTCAACGCAGCCCTTAAAATTGCATATTTCCTTAATGTCTGAAAAGGGGATAAGTTGGTAACCATTCCAAAACCTGGAAAAAACGCCATCTTACCTCAAAATAGGCGCCCTGATACTAAAAAGACTAAAAAGACACACACAAGAACACAAGATAATTCCGGACCTTCAATTTGGCTTCAAAAGACACCATTCAACCATCCACCCATTACTGAACTTCACTGAAGACGCCACTGACTCCTTCAACAACCACGAATATCTAATAGCCATATTTCTTGACGTGGAGAAAGCGTTCGATAAGTAATGGCATCTCGGCCTTATACAAAAAATGATAAATTATAACTTCCCACGTGGCGATATACATCTGATTTACAACTACCTTAATAATAGACAATTTCACGTATCTGTCGAAGGCACCCTATCGAAAAGAGTACAAGCAGAGGCGGGATTACCGCTAGGGTCGGTGCTGGCTCCCTTCTTGTATAACATCTACGTGTCAGACATCCCGACCAAACCAAGAATGACTATAAGACTTTTTGCCGACGATACTTTGATATACACCAGGGAAAGAAACATCTATTACGCCTCTTTAGCCATTCAACGATACTTAAAGACTTTTGAATCCTGGCTCTCCAAATGAAGAATCAGAGTAAATGCAACAAATCAACAGCCCTAGTCGTATCCAGAAGAAGACAGATACCACCGGAAAACTTTACGATATACCAAGAAGAAATACCATTCAAGACAGACACAAAATACTTAGGGATATATATAGACAAGAAGCTAACATGGGCAAAACACACCACTGAAACCAACAGGAAGGCAAAAGCAGTTTTCATTCAACTTTACCCGCTTCTTAAAGGTAATCAACTAAGTCAACAAACAAAACTTACGATTTACAAATGCGTGATACAACCGATCATACTTTATGGCTGCGTAGTCTGGGGATATGCAGCCAAGACCTATCTCAGTAAACTCCAAACAACCCAAAATAAAATACTCAGGACTATCACTGGCGTTGATATAAGGACAAGAATCGAGCATCTACACACAATGCCAAAAGCAAGACACTCGCCGAACTCTTCCATGAAAAAAGAAACCGGTTTTATGAACAAGCAGTAAACCATGAAAACCCCATTATAAGAACACTAGGTAACTACGACCCGCAGGAAGAAAGACCATATAAACGGCTAAGGCTAGACTAAAGAGGTAACACGATAAAAACTGGTAAGGTAAAAGGTAACAAGGTAAAACGGTAACGGTAAAAGGTAACACGGTAACATTCACAACCTCATAATCATTCCATCACTCATCAAATGAAATCATCCATTTCTCACCATCATTCCATGAGGATAAGGGCTAGCAAAGGCTGCCTGTAACTCGCAAAACTATACAGCCCTTTCGCAGGTGACCTAGCTTGACGCTTCTGTCAAGGTGGACATCCTGAGTCGGGCTACAAATAACCCAATAATGTGTATTTTACAAATAAATCAAAGGAACCAAGTCATGTAATGTTAATTTCATGCAACGAGGATAAGGGTCTGTGAAAACAACCTGTAACTCGCATAACTAATCAGCCAAAACTTCCTCTACTTGTCGATGACTATTGGCAAGTGGGGAGGTTAAGGCAACAGGAGAAATCCATTTTGTTTGTTAAACATTCATTCTTAGCATTTTGTGATTGAAACCTCTGTTTTTAAAATCAAGATTGTTATTTTTGTTATTATTTTAGTAATTAAGTATTCAGTCTATGTAAGTAAATTATATTTTTATTATTTTATTACGTAATATATGCTTAAATCATGCCACCTTGTTTCAAACCGGGACTCAAATCAGGCTATGACAAATTTTCATGCGGCAAAAAACATTATTTTCAACCTCCTTAAGACAAGAACGGGTTTTCAAAGTGGGAGCGAGCAATCCGAAGAAGAGACAGACAATTAGGACCTAAGTTTGAAATCTCGGGTTTGTGACTTTAATTTTTATGAAGATTTTCTTGTAAAATGCGACAATTTTTTAATCATTGAAGAAAAGGTGAGACTTACTCGACAAAATTGGCGTTTGAAACTGAGTTATATTCCACATATGTTTCATAACCTGCCAAAGGAGTTTAGTAAATATATATATAACAAAGGACTCCTCCTAAAAAACGAACATCAGATGTCTCAAAATTGGGTATGCCAGCGTCCACTAGTTATGTTTCTCTTCTTGATGACGAAACCAATAATGTATTGACGTAAGCTGGCGCTGGTATAAGGACAGGAACCACAAATTATGAACTCAAAATTAAATCACTTGAATAAAAATAAATGTCCATAAGCACATTGATTACAAAATCCCAATGTAAAATCAGGAAAGGAATGAGATTCAACAACAGATTTCTTTTAGAAAGTGTCTTATTGCTAATTAAATCCACAAAATGTTTATGACGTTTTCTATGAGGGAATTGAAGGAAATCATGAGATACCAATTGAATTGAACGGAATAGGATGCAGTTATCAGCATTTAATGGACCCTCTACCTAAACTTGTTTACCATTACATCAAGTGCTGTTTCTTTTTCATTGCACCCGCCTCGGTGGCGTAGTTGACTAACGCGCTTGTCATGTTGAGCTCGACCGCTGAGGACGGAGAGATCGAGGTTCGAATCTCGGTCGGGTGAACTGGGGGTGGTTTTTCCTAAATGGTTTTCCACTCTCCCTCCACGCAAATGCGGGTTCACTTCCTCTAATTAAACCTCCTCAATTCCTAATCCATTAGAGTAATTACTACTTAAAGCGTATAACCCGAACGGGTAGTAAGACGCGGTGCTAAATATTATTATTATTATTTTTCATTGCAAAAGAAATGAGTAAGGAGCTAAGTGTTGCAAAACATGATAAATCAGACCGAAAGTTTTCAAAGGTTACAGATTCTTGAAACTACAATTAAACGTAATTCTAAATCTCAATTAAAAATGTATATTATGCCAAATTTATAACTATAATAATTGTTTATGGAACTTGGTTGCTTATTATTTGATATTTCTTGAAATTTTACAAAGAAATTCGTAATAACACTAGTTAATAAACCTGAGCAGACTAGTATAAGCCTCAATTTAACATTTATACTTACGAAGGAAAATAAAAACAAATAAAATACAATGCAATCTAATGTAAAATAAATCATAAAGTAATGTTTCATGAAACAATTAAAATAATGAAATATAATATAATACTTAGTTAATATACGTCACTGCCAAAAAATTAGAACCTTTTATATCACTCCATTTATGCTATAACGCAGCTCTTATAAGAAGAAAACAAAAAAATTCGTGGGTTCAACAGGTAAAGAAATACCATAATAACTATAATAATAATAATAATAATAATAATAATAATAATAAATCACAAATGAAATGTAGGCATAAAATTTCTCGTATTACGATAAATTACAGATACTTCTCTTTGCTATGGTATTACCAAAAAAAAATGGTCGGTTTAAAAAAATGTTTTTAGTAGTTTGCGTGGTTAAAACAAATTTAGCCTAATAATAACAAAGTAATTTAGTGTAACCTATATATTTAACTGCGTTATGGTATTCTAAATTATTGTATTGTTCAGTTGCCTGGCAGCCAATTTGACGCGAACGCTTCTAGCGGTTGGCCTTGTAAACTAATAGAGTGCCCTCACTTTCTCATTTGTTTAAGATATGGCAGTAGTTAGATCAGTAGTTAGAACAATATCTGTAACAGTAGTTATATCAGCGGCTAGATCTGTTGTCTTGCTAGTGACAATGGAAGTAGTAAGATTAGTGGTTAGATGATCTAAAGGTATATAATTACAGTCCCAACTAGGTAAGTAATATGAATTTTACTATTAATGATCGTTATTGACTCACTCACCTGAGGATAATCTCCTTCTTTCGTCTGGTAGTCAAATACGTAGAAATAGGACCTCGTAGAACCTCCCCCAGGGTTCGACGTCACCCGATAACTGAGGAGGTCCCCAGTTTGCACTAGTGGTGCCACAAACTCTGCGTCGCTGAGTGCTGCAACGGTGGCATCTCTCATGTTGATGGGGTGTTGCACCGTGCGTTCCCAGTCCGTGTACTCGTTAACGGCAGTGTGGAAGATCTCCGACAAATGGTACGTGTAAGCGTTACGAACGTAAGTTCTGATTATCTTGTCCCTCCTCTCACCTTCGAAACCCACCTGAACGTCCACGGAAGAGAATCTCCACAGCGCTTCGCTCGTCACTACCCCGAACAAAAGGTCATAACGGTTCCCACCGGCACTGTTCGCCATCGCCGCCAGCGTTGCATCACCACTTCTCTTCATGTTACCATTCCCGTTGCTAGAGGTCGACGTGAAACTCTGGATGTCCGGGTGGAAGTATGTGAGCAGTTCCTTCTGAAGGTTCTTCTTGATGACGACTCCATCTACGCTGGGTCCGAAGGCGCTGAGGTAGGTGGGTGCGGTGACATCCGCCTGGAGGAGGTCATCCAGTGGGACATCCCTGAGACAGTCGACAATATTCTCGTGGTCACGGTAGAGGTCCTCAGGTATGGAACAGTTGACCTGACGGGCAAGACGTACTGCGTAGCTGACTGGATCCTCGACGAGTGCCCAACTGCTCAGGGAGGATCCTGACAGAAGGATGGCGCGATGGAATAGACCTAAGAGATACACATGAACCAACAGTTATTATCACAGAAACACGCACATATATAGATACATATATACTGATCAAGGGATTCATTTTGTTCACAATCTTAGCTCAGTCAGTAGCAAGTTAGTCAATTTAGCTAAACATATATTATGATCAAGAGATTCATTTTTATCACAATCTTAGCTCAGTCAGTAGCAAGTTAGCAAATTTAGCTGAACATCTCTATATATAAGACTTAAAATTTTAAAAGTAATGTTTGTAAATTACAAGTTAAATATATTTTAGATAATATTAATATCAACTTTACAAAATTATGAAACTAAACAAATTATAAAACGGTAATGACACAGTAAAATTACATAAAATTATTGTAATTGTGCAAGTTAATATTTTGTGTCACTATCATTTTATAATATGTTCAATATCATATTTTGTAGAATTTATATTAATATTACTAAGCAAATTTATAGCTTAATACATTATAAATCTTACTTTTGAAATTCTAAGACCTATCTTATATTTAGATTACGCTTTTTACTAGATATGATTTTTTTTCCAATGTTTCATAAAATTACAAAAGAAATCTTTAGTTGAGTTACCGGAAGGAACAAAATAATTATTATCGTTAAAATGCAGGTTTCCACTTTCACGCGAGTGAGTTAACGGCGTTAACGGTGAGTTAATATATATTGTATTTGATCTTTAATTAAGTTAATTTCTAAGTAGTCTCTGTGCTGTGCTTTATAGTCATATGATAGCTATTTCTTCAGGTTTATATCAATTCAGATATTTGTTTTGAACAAAATTATCATAAGTCTACATTACAAAAACCATAATCAATAAATAACTCCTAGATTTCCTTATTAGAGAGAAAAATGTATAGAAGGTTATCATGTAAAACTTTCCTAAACATGTACTTATTTGGAACTAAATTGTTAGTACAATTTTTTAACAAATTCTAATCTCCAAAAACAAAATAATTTGCTAACCACCCTTAATAATTGTGGCGTAAGAATAAAAAAAACATGATTTTACCTATATGAAGAAATTCTAAACATAAAATTTGAACGAAACTTATTCAACCGGGTTGATTGCAATCCCAAGTACAGACAAACATACAGAGGCGCAAACATAATTATAAGAGCTACACTATTGAGCTCAGCGGGACAGAAAAATTTAAGATCCATAATAATATTGATGTAGAAAATTTTAAAATGATTACAATATTTTTTATATTAAAGATTACAAACATCTCGTAAAGGGGTTCTTTTAGCAAATTGTTTATTCGATAAATTCATTGTGCAATAAATTTATGGAAATATGTGAGAATTATCAATTCAAATGGAAGTTTGTATTTACGTACAGTCTTATTAATATAGCAAACTTGGTAAAGTGAATTTTTAAATTGAATAAAATATAAAATACTCGATTACTAGAAATAAACTACTATAGCTAATATATAATAAACTTTTTAAAGTTTAGTTGATGTATTTATCCTCAATTTAATTATTTTAGATAATTAATAGGCACATTTATTATTGAGGTGTACACAAAATGATAAGTAATTTAAACTAATTTGGTTACTATAATTTTATCTAGTAGGGTAAGGAGCATAAACAGTTATACTTTAGAGGGACAGTAAAGCTATCATATAATGTTTATTTAATATTTGTAATTCCTTTAATGAAACTAGTCTTATTTTTTGAACAACTCAAATGGTAAACTTAAACTCAAAGTGTGTACAATATTTTTAAAACGTACGTAGAAATACTTTTGGGAATGTTTATAAACAAAAAAATAGTTTAATTCACCCCCCTCTTCCCCCAGATACCCATTTTGCTACCCAACTAGGCTATCCACATAATTATAAGAAAATCGTGTAAGGATGTTGATGGTATGGTCTAGAATAAATGTACCCGCATTTGTGTGTATGGAAATTGAAAATTAATTTAGGGAAATGAGCACCAGAACTAAAATAGAGCTCCGCTATATAATCCCCGTAGAACAAATAATAAGAGTTGTGACATGCCCACTGATGTGGGTATTTTTTAAATATTTAAATCATTTTATATTTTATTTATATAATTTTCAATTTACTAGGGTAATAATTAAATATTAATATATACTTTTAACCCAAAGAATTGTTAATATTATTAAACCACAAGTTATATAAACTTTATTTATAGCTATGTGTTTCTTTTTGATACATCAAAACATATTTTAAATTCCAGAGTTGTTTCTTCTTCTTCTTAACCTTACTAAGGTAATCACGATACAAAGTTTGGTCGTTGTTTATAAAAACAAAACAAAAACAGTTGCGCATGCAAAACAGAAGTTAAAAACACCCCTCCATCCCCACCCTAACAAATAGCTTTTGGAGTAATATGGGTAGTGAGAAAGAGATGAAAAAAAGCCTCCCCCACCTCCTCATTTCGAGTTGCAGATGTTAGGCAAAAGACCAAACATGAAAACTATAACGAGAGTTTGCCAAAATACAACAAAATGAAAGGGGAAGGTTGATGGTGGTGGATTGAGGAGCTGGCAAAAGGAATTGGAACGGGCTGGAAAACGGTGGTTGGGGGAAAGCGGTTGTAAAGGAGTAAAGGGGATGTGGAGGTGGGGTAGCTTTTGTTTTCTAATGGGTACAAGGGGGAAAAATAGATTTGAAAGTTTCTACAAACAATTTATACCCACCCTTCTCTGTTTTTTCTCCGTCTCTTTCTTGAAATATTCCCCTATCTCCGTTATTCCTAGCAGCCCACCCCTCTCTAACCCTCCTTTATCTTGCCAAAAAGTTCCTTGCAAGGGCCAAGTTGAGAGGACGCGTTCCCTTCTCCGAAGTCTCGACCAGGAAACAGACGAAGTTTGGGATCCCTTTAGGCATAGCCAAACATACCATTACGAACAAGTTCGATGGCGGTCCCATACCTCCTACCTTCCCCTCTCCCCACTCCACCCCTATTTCCTTTCCAGGCCTACCTCTTGTATCATCCATGCAGAGCCCCTATATTCTAAGAAACTAATTTGAGCAAAACTAAACAAATGAAATATATCGGAAGCCTATACCATATCCTAAGGAGCAAACTTCTATTCTTAGTCACAGCTAATTTTGTTGAAAGAAAATTATGTTAATTTAGAGAAGTGCCTTGAACTAAATTCAACGGGATTTTCTAAACTATTTTTTTTTTTGCAAGAAAAATAAATGCATCTGTGAGATCGAATAATGTTTCTTCAAATATCCTAAACTACTTTTTGTATTTATCACAAGCTTTCTTCCTGATTGTAAAACTTCATTAATAATATAGGCCTACATGTGAGTTAAAATTCTTTAAGACATATAAATAAAGTAGGGTGTGTATGTGTATTTTTGTATCTGTAGGTGCGATAACTCTAAAGCTAACTAACCTAAAAAGCTGAAACTAGGTGTGTGCATTTAAGAGAACACGAAGGTATTCATCACCACAAGCATATATTTTATTTTTATTTTGGTATATTTGGCGAGAAAGACTTCTTAAACGCTATGAACAACGGTATGTATAGTGGATTGTTTGATTTAGTACTTTTTCTTAACTACTTTGCTATCTAAAGATACACATCAAACTCAAATCAAAAGAGAAATATAGGCTATCGGTTAGTTTGTTTAATTTTATTTTCTCGTGACCCCTCGGAGATAGAAAGTATTATGATCACAAAAAAAATTGAGTCCCCATTAAACCAAAAACAGTTGTTTTCCCAATACCATCTGTATTGAACCAATTTAAAATTTATATTTGCATTAGGGGCTATCATGATTAACAAGATGTTGGTTTTTGTGAGAAAATCTTACTTAAGGGTGAGTACTGAAACCATAATTTTGAAAAAATTTCTCAAAGATTTAATACACAAAATTAGAACGTTTGTATTATTGTGTCATATCATATATTTCTGAATTGTTAACTTCAAATGTTCCAAAATTAAATGTAGAAGTTACTTTTCTGTGCTAACTTCTTTCAAATTTGTAAAGATATCGTTCAAACAATTAGTAGTTTGGGTAAACCATAACTATGACTTTACAGGAAAGATTTTGATGTTTTCAAATGTATTTAAAATATTAGTAAGTACATGTAATAAATGTGGATGATGGTCGGCTGCCGCTTGTACAACTTCATTAACGTTCTTATTGAACAACAACGCGTGACTCTTTGAGCTGTAGCCTCAATGATTTATTTTTAAGTTGGGGTGAAAGAGAACGTAAGCTAAGGTCTCTATTTTTGAACCTTTTTAACAAAAACAACAGCATGTATGGCAACAAGGCTTAACACATCACTTTTGTGATAGATTGAATTGCCAAAGATGGGGAGATCGGGTTTAAAATCCCGGCTGGGTGTATTGAGGGTAATATTTCCTCAGTTTTATCACCATTTTACCACTACGCGAGTGTGGGTACAGTTCCTATAAATTGTTATTTCACTTATCCTAGCTCCATCAGCGTAATTAGAGTATGTGCACATACATAACAAGCTGATACCTTATCTCAGTCGCTAAAGTCTCTGTCAATTGAGCTAAGGGACCCGGGTTCGATTCCCAGCAGGGCTAAGAAATTTATCATTGGTGAAATGTGGGTTTACCCTCTCAAAATTATGAATTAACGGCCGGGGACTGGATGTTGTGCCCGTCCTAGTATTAAGATATATTATAAGGCATACAAAGCTAAGAAAGGCCTAGAAAGCCGATAATGGAAAATATATGGCTTGAATAAAAAATATGGACCACAGGCCATAGGGTGGACACAGTAATGGATGTAAAAATAAAATAGTTAGAAGGGCTTCTAAGCTAAGATATAAAAAAACACTATCTTCTAAAACAAGTGAAATGTTTCCTAAGCTCAACCAGTATTATCAAAAACTCTTGAATACTTGTCATAGTTAATGCCAAATTTAAACATTATTTTCTTTTCTTCATTTAAAATGTTTCTGTTTAAATTCCATTATTATATTCTATATTCTACAACTTTTGGAAGTACTTAATATACGTAGAACATTTTTCTAGGCGTATGTACTGAAGAAAATGGCAAACAAAATAGATTCAAAGACGATTTTTGGTATTGAACATTGCAAAATTTCTGGCTTTCACTTGAGTAACCTTCCACATTATCATCAAGTAATTATATACAGGAAATTTCTCGGTCTTCGTTATCTGTTTTCACATTATTAAATAACAACAGTAATTAGGATTCCTATATTTATTTATTTTTGCAAATTTTAATAAAGGAATTTGCCAAAGGCACAGTTATAACATGTGATGTTTTGAGTTTGTTTTATACATTTATACTTATAAAATTTAATTATCATTATTGAAATTTTAAATAATGGTGTAGAAATTTTTTATGAAGAGTCCAGCCCTTTTTTTTCAGATACAAGGGTCCTTCTGTCTAAAATGCTAGGAGCTTCTGCTCTACACAGACGTATCTAGGAAATTCCACGTCCGCCCAACTAGACTGGTCAGTCTATAAGTAGGTATCACTAGGGGTTTTGAGGAATTATAGAAGGTTATGTAGTGTTCCAACTTTTTGCCCTTTCACATTTTACCATCAGCATATTTTAAATAAAATTATAAACTATTTATTCTAACTATTGGTTTAGAGGAATACACCCACATTATCCTGGAGAAGAGATAGGAATAACAATTTGTAAAATCGCACTTGTTGAAATTACTCTCAAACATTGCAGAAAAGCGACAAAATGCAACGTGAGTCTAGATATTTAGACGTCTTGGCCAACCATGCATAAAAGTAATATTTCTTAAGAATAACTAGAAAAATAAGTTAAACAGACACAAGCTTGTCTTATGTCTACTCGAAACCAGTTACTGATTAGTAGTTCGATGTATATGCAGGAGATTGTTTAAAACTGTAAATATTTACTCAAAACTAGTAATATAGGCCTATGTGAAACAAAATAGTTAGTATACATAAGAAAACCCGAGTAAAAATGGCACTATACTTGTAAAACAGTTTTGACTACTGATTTTAAATTCTATGATTTTATTTTTATAGAACTTAAGTACTCATTTGTTTAATTGGACCAATAAAAAACATCTATATTGGGTCCACTAGGGTCAACATTTCGTATTAAAATTTCGACTTCTGGTTAAAATTTTCAACATTTCATAAGGATTTGCACATTTTAGGATTATCAAGTTGCTATTAAATTCATTCTTTATAAATTTGGATCATTAAAAAGAGGTATAAATTGACTATTGAGTCTAAAATGATTGAGATAGTTCATTGCTAAACGAACATTTTCCTTTAATGGTTAAAGGAAAAAGAACATCAACATTTTGGAGACTTACTTATTTACATACTCTTTAGCATTAGAGAACTATTGTGTTAGAACTTAAGTAGCATCACTGTAAAACTAAAACAAACTTTTAGTATATTTGTCAATATCTAAAAAGCTATTGTTTTTATAAAGATATTCTTTCAACCTACCCCATCTTCAAAGTTAGAGTCAGGCACACTTTCCTTTCAACTAGCCCTACCTTCAAAGGGAGTTAGTCTGAGATGAGAGTCAGGCACACTTTCCTTTCAACTAGCCCTACCTTCAAAGGGAGTTAGTCTGAGGTGAGAGTCAGGCACACTTTCCTTTCAACTAGCCCTACCTTCAAAGGGAGTTAGTCTGAGGTGAAAGTCAGGCACACTATCCTTTAAACCAGCCCTACCTTCAATGTGAGAGCTAGAGGTGAGAGCCAGGCACGCTATCCTCTCAACCAGCCTTATCTTCAAAGGGAGTTAGTCTGAGGTGAGAGTCAGGCACGCTATCCTCTCAACCAGCCCTACCTTCAAAGGGAGTTAGTCTGAGGTGAGAGTCAGGCACACTATCCTAACAAAACGCGATGTAATGGACATGCGATGTATTTGTAATGGGATGTAATTGTATACATACGCCCATTCATTCCTATTGGTTGTACGTCAGAGTAGGGTTAGTTGTGGGTAAAGAGGTGGGGGAAACGTGACGTGATGGGCCTGCAATGCATTTGTACCAAAAACGCGATGTAATGCAAACGCGATATAATGAACATGCGATGTAATGAACATGCAATGTAATTGTGGTCTCCTGATTGTGTACATGCTACGTTGGTAGTAATTAAACCACATTATGCGTGGCACGTGCCGCCCCCTTTGAAAGAATCATCTGAAGATTAAACTAAATATATTTTCTTTGTTTTACATTTTAGGCTTAATTTTTAGTAATGAATCGTGATTTTAAGATGAATTTAATGAAACTGTATACACCCTATGTGTGCCTTAAGAATCACATTAATTCAAATATATTGAAACATTTCCCAATAACTCCATTCAGTGACAATTCTTAGTTAACATGCAATAACATTCCTTCTTAAATATACATAAAAGACTAGTATTAAGTACCCAGGTTTGCCCTAGAGAAAGAGTTTAGGGTAAAAATATAAAGAGTTAAAAAATGGCGATAAGGTGAAAAAAGTAAAAAGGTGCAAGAAGGGCAAATAGTGTAAAGAAGATAGAAAGTAATTATAGTCAATCATTTTGCACTTCTTACCAATCTTATTTAGCCCCTTTTATCATATTTATCCTTTTTGGACTAGTTGTCCTCTTTAAATTTTTACCTAATTTGTACAATTTTCTTTTCTTTTTTTATCCTTTGAACCCTTTTTGCTATTTTGTTTAGTTTTCCCCTTAATGCAATTCTTACCATTTTTAACCCTTTTACCCCTATTTCCCTGATTTTCATTTTTATTCTCTGGGCACATTTTATATTTTTAACCCTTTTGTACTTTTGACCTTTTTACTTTCTATTTTTACACTATTTACACCCTTTTTGTTGAGGTAGCCAGCTTTACTTGGGGGAAATATTTTAGAGTTAACCACCACGTTTTTACGGAAAAATGTGTGTCACCTTTACTTGACGAGTCAACGCTAGATTTAGGTTTTTAACTAATAATATGCTCTTTAATGTCGGAGATAATTCCATAACCAACACTAAAATTTGATTTGCAATGCTTGCAAAATGTCTCTGTACTATATCTTCCTTTTTTATATAAAAGGAAACTCATCACTGTAATTTTTGTAGAAACTTCTATTGTCGTTTCGGTATAGTTAGAATTTAACACTGTAAGTTAAAATTAATATATGAATAAATTTCAGAACCAAAAACAAATATATCTTGGCATTTACACTTACATTCACACTCTAACAATGACGCAATGATGTACAAATTCAAAGATAATGTAATGACTAAAATTTTAGAATAGATGGGACTTTCCCGAATTTTTTTTATAAGTATGTATACCAACCTGAACAAAATAATGTTAATATCCCTCCATCACCGATTGCGGATTAAAAGTACAAAAAATAATAATATAGGGACAATCGTGTGTCCCTAAGTGGTCTTTCAAGACACTTGGACTATCATCTAAAATACGGGACAAGTTCGAAACACCGGGAAGTCTGTCAACCTTAGATACAGTAGCCCTATGGCTTCTTTGGTGCTGACTGTAAGAAGTGACAACTGCTAAACACATGTATTTGAGATCATATGATTTGCCGTAGGGATACATAATTTATTCTGGTAACTTTTCAAAGCCATAAGCTGTCAGCTGTCAGTCAGCACCAAAGAAGTCATGGGACTACTATACCATACCTAGGAGGGCTGGGTAATCATTATGTTGACTGAATGTGGATGCTTGTCATGGACATCTACATCTCAGGTTACCGACATCCTAGTCTCATCATGCTCCTCTGTACACAGTTACTATTTATACTAAATGAACACACTTAGATTAGTATATCATATTATAGTATATTGTCAAATTAGACAATATGATATATAACTCTGAGAGGGTTCAATAATGAGCCACGATGTTGACTAGACTTATAACCAAGACTAAGAATTTGCTTTTATACAACTGGCAATAAACTAACTTAAAAAAACACTATTAAAACTCTAAAAAAAATCTGAATACACATTTACATAATGAATACCCGAAAAGACTCGTAATGTATGCACCTTCCTAAACCAAAGATGAACGTTACAAAAAGTGTAAACTAAAATAATACAAACGAGTAAGAAATAAAATCCCTTTAACAATTACACTCTTTTATTTTGATAAATATGAGCATTGATGAACTAATATCGGCTTTAGAAGCAATACCAACTTCTTCCCAATGCATCCCTTTAAAGCCTATTAGTAATTTGTCATCCGGAATGTTAATTTTCCAGACATGCAAGTAAAAATGTACTAGCTTAATTTGAAGCCTACATTTTTTTAACCTGGAAGACAAAAATAATTTAGGTTATTAATTCAATTAAAAAACCCTGATGGATCCAGAAAATATACTTATTAAACATAAATATGTCTATAAATGATTAAACAATGATGCAAACCAAAATTATTTTAAACTACAAATTCAAAATGACCAAAAATACCAAAATTGACATGCACACAATATGGGGTACATGACCAGAACTTAAGAATGCATGAGCAGTGTCTGTAATGTAAAATAAAATTATCATAAAAATAAGGAACTTTCTTATAAGCAAAGAGCTAGATCGTTTTTTCAATTACTTAAGATGTTTAATTCGCATTATCATAATAATGTATATTATGAAAAAACATTAATTTTATTAATATTGTAAGTTATAAATCTCTTCAAACGTGTATTTTAAATTGAGTAATAAGCAATGTAAGTCCTGTTTAATATTAAAGGTAGCCCTCAGAGTTACATGAGAGGAGAAAGGAAAAATTATTTGAGAAGAAATATACCCATTTTTGCCAAAAAAAATCTGAAGCTATCTAGTAAAAAAAAACCTCGGCAGACCCGGTCTGGAGTGTAGTTTTTTTAAACTCTTTTTTACTTACAGTATTAAACGTGCCCTTTCTGGACGGAGTATTATAACAGCACACAGATTTTCTAGATCAAATCTAGACCACACACAGTACCCGACCCACGGCCGTTAATAACTTATCACTTTGAAAGAGGAAACACGCATTTTAATTATTATACAGTTTTCAGCCAAGCCTGGAATCTAACTCAGGATCCTAGGATGCACTATAGACTGAGATAAAATGTCGGGCATTTTGAACTGCTAATTTTATCAGTAATCGATGGTAAAATTACTTTTTTTAAAAGTATTGTATGGAGCTTGATGCATCTAGTTCAGCAAATACTCGAGGTCTTACCAGGAGTGCTTGAACGTTATTACACTTCTTACATTCTGGAGTTGAAACACATAAACTTATTGCAAACTATTGGTTGTTTCTGTTTGTTCTTTACTTCAATTCCACGAATTGATCCTTTTTGGGTATTGTTGGCTATTTATTCTCCCTTATTCCTCGTCAGTTGCTTGGAAATAGAAATTTCCTCTACTTTCGCCTTGTCGAGAAGAAAACCACATATAGCCAATTACAGGAGCTAGGAAGTAATGTGGCCGACTTGCTAACTAAAATTATATTTAGAATTTATATCACACTGAATATGAATGTTTTGTCCATACTTGCGACTTGGTTGCCAAGATTAGGACTCCAACAATCTAACATTATCTTTTGTATATATTAAGTAGGTCTCACTTACTTACTACTGCTTTGCGACAGTGACTTGGTCTCAAAGGTGATTGACTTTGATCACGGCCATATTGACTATGATCACGGACATATTGTAATATAGTCACCACAACAACAAAAAAGCAGTGAGTTGTATACCATAACGTCAATCAAGGCCCCTCTCAAATAATAACAATCATTCTCAATTAACGTGGTGTGAGATTGCAAACAAAAAATAAAGTATCTAAAGATAAAATAGTTTAACCACTAATAGTTTACAAGGAATTACTTTGATAGCAAATAGTAATAATTTTTAACAGTAGTTATTTTTATTTCACAGCCCTTTTTTTCTGATATAATTATTTCTTCCCTGACTCCTTTTTATTACATCAACTTGTTTTTACTCTTATATACCAACGTTTATGCTGGGTTCATCTCCCAATTCTTCCAATTATTCTCTCTATACCCTTCTATGCCCTTTAATTTATGTAACGCCTCAACCTCTTTTGCCTACATTGTGACCGACTGTGTTTCCATGGTAACGATGCTGTTCAAGGCGTCCCTCGTTACCATAGAAACGAATGACATGACGGAGAGACTAACGTTTATTACATTACAGCTGGTTGTCCCACCACTACTGGCACTACTTACGCTATCACTACCGATCAAGATCAAACGAACGAACTCTCAGATAAAAGCTGGCTGCATCAATATTTAATGTTCCCTATTCAATACACTTTATATAATCATTCAATTTTAAAAGATGTAAACTTTTTTTCCAATGCGTTTTATTGCCCGTTCAGGATACTCACATTTATCTAAACCTAGGAGGTAGGGATTAGTAAGATAGAATTAAGATTAAGTGTACTCACATTTGTATGTTTATTTAGAGAAAAACCATTTATGAATAAAAACTCCCATATGCATCACTATGGGATTCAGACCTACCTGCCCTGCCTGACGTTAATTCCACGTACTCACCGATCAGCATTGCAATTAGGTGTGGGATAGCGAGTCTAGATTTGATTGATGAGGCCAGAGTTTGATTCCTTCTGGGTGCTTTGAGGATTGTTTCTGGTTTTTTATACAAGCATTCTGGTTAACTATATTTTTGGTAATAATTATAAGTTTGTTCTTTTAAATAAGAAACCTTAACGCGGGATTGAAAGAAAGGTAAGTTAAAGCCCATTTTATAAGTGTTTACATAAAAAAACATTTTTTTGGCAAAGCAAATAGAATATCAGCTCTTCTTAGTAAATATTTAGTTTAATTTTCTACATAAATTAGTCTCAAATGTTCTTGAATATTTGTCGTGAGCATCGCGGGATTTGAACATGATTGTTTTTCTTCGTTTAAAAAATTTCTTGTAAAATTACACTATGCTCATAAAGAATATTAAAAAAAATATTATATTTGATTACTGGATTTAAAATTAAACCGTATCTTCTGAAAGGATCTTTATTTATTTTTCCTAAAGATCTATCTATTTTATAAGAAATGCAAGAGTATTTACTTTAACTTGAATTACATTTTATTTAGTATTAGAGAGCGCTGTTAATATATTTAAGTAATGGACTATGAGTGTTGCTAAGATGTAGCCGTCCCTATCAACCCGGCCATGGGGCGAGGGATATTTGTGGTACTAAAATTATTAATGCAGACTGAAATGAGAGGGCCATGGGGTTCAGATACGCGCCACTCATTTATAAACTCGACAAATGCTTGTAATATCATTCCTGGCCATGTTTTCCTGCTTGGCCCTATCCAGAGGGCAGGAATGGAAGCAGTTAATGGTCATTAGTTATCGTCCCCTTCAGCCTCTTCTTTCTCTGTCCCCTCACATCCTTGCATCCTTGACATTTGTCTCTTGCCGCCATTACTCAGCTTCAACGTGGTCTTATCTACACACACTTTAACTTACAAGTGCATTTTTAAGAGCTCAATATAAAAACGTGTCAACTCAAACGTTGTTTAATTTGATAGGAATAATTGAAATTGATAACTTATTGATTCAGCGGAGCAAGGCTCTGTGTTAACTCCCCATTTTTAAATTTCGTCTATCAGTTTGTTTAATGAAACTGCTAAATTAGTGGTGCAATTTAACGAAATATGGCAAATACATTATTGGAATCTAGACCAAGTGACGTAAACATTTTTACATCTATTGCAAGACTGATAATCAATGACCAAGACTGACCACGTGAACAACAAATAATCTCAATGATTATAATGAAACAATAAATATAAACCGTTGCTTCTCCTATCTAATAGAAGAAGTGACGATTACATTTACCAACAAAGTTAAATAAGGAAAGTTTGTAAGGTGCAAGCATAAGACAAATATAAAAGTATAATAAATCAGTTTATTTAAATTTTAACCATTTAATATAATTATATTAGGTTCAAATAAATCTTAGATTAAACAGTCCTTTGCATATTTCAAAAAATCAGTTACCAAAAACATTTACATCTCAACTGGAAACTAGGAATCAACACAAATTAAGTTGAGTCTAATGTTGAGTTTAGTATTGAGTCTAGTAACTCTTAAATTTAGTACTAAAGGACATTGTGGTAGTAAGGTGCGTCTGTCTGCCTGAACAAGGCGATAAAATAAATATAAAGCATGTACTAGTTACTAAACAATATAATAAATCTATCTAGCCTCGCGTTTGTACTTCCATACAATCTTGGGCACACAGTAGCTAGTGCAAACCATAAATGTATTGACTAATAAAAATGGCACCTGAAGGGGGCCGGAGACTAAACACTACTCCCATGGGCCACTATTACGAACTTGTAGTGCTCTCACAGATTGCGTACCATAAAAAGGTACACTAAAAAGAAACCATAGTGACTACTATCTGTCACAGAGCTAATCAGGTCTTTGAACAAAGCGTTAGTTAACCTTTTTTCCACCATTAAGTGATTCTAAACATATCCATGCAGTTTAGGGAGTCATGACTAATCTATATTATTTAAAACTATGTCTTATGGCCTTAGACAAATATGTCAGAGACACTGACATACCAAATAATGTCATAATTGACCAAGATACATAAAGTATTAAGCCGTTCATTCAAAACAATGCCTTATGAACATAGAAAAACAAGTCAGACACACCGACATTTAATACTATATTATGTGGACATAGAAAACGAGTAAGAACCCTAACGATCAAATATATGCCTTATGGATATAGAAAAACAAGTCAGTTACTTTGACAAACAACAATGTTATCTGGTCATATATAAAGAGTAAACACTCTGAACATCAAAACTATGCCTTATGGGCATAGAAAAAAGTCAGTCACTCTGACAAACACATAGATAAAGAGTAAGAACTCTAAAAATCAAAACTACGCCCTATGGGCATGGAAAAAGAAGTCAAACATTTTGACACAAAAACTATGTCTTATGTCCATAGTTAAAAAAAAGATTCCTACCATTATAACGCAGATAATAACTTTAAAATATTCATAGTCTCATACGAGGCTTCAACTGCGTAGAGGTGGAGAGACTTACGCCTCACACACCGTAGTCACCAGTAGCTTGTTCGATGATGTGGATTAACGTCGAAGTTGTTCCTCCATCGAATTGATAAAATAGAATACAAAATGTGAAGTGAGTATTGACGGTTATATACACACAGAACTGACGTGCTCTGGGAGATTTTCCACCCAAACAAAAATTGGGAGAGGTAAGTTGCTGAATTGCGCCGAATGACAACTAGCGCTCGAAGACTGCGTGGAGAACAGAGATAAATATCTCTGCCACTTCATAAAAATGGGGCTCGCGGGTGAGATATTGATCTGTTGTTTCACCAGAAACAGTCAGTAGGGGCATTTTCCTG
This sequence comes from Timema shepardi, assembly GCA_902151425.1. Classification (NCBI taxonomy): domain Eukaryota; kingdom Metazoa; phylum Arthropoda; class Insecta; order Phasmatodea; family Timematidae; genus Timema; species Timema shepardi. The sequence goes on along the minus strand of CABFVX010001045.1, from coordinate 20,361 downwards.
AAGTTCGAGCGTTTTCCGGCAACATGAATTCACCTTGAGTTAATATTTGCCAAACATTTTTATAATATATAGGTTCTTGTATTAATCGAGTTAAACATTTTTAAGGTATTTTGAGATTATAATATAATATTAATTTGGGTTCCTTCTAACTGATCACCAATGAAAATCATCAACTTAAAATTCAAGAAGAAATTACAAGAACTATTTCAACTTGAACTCCATAGAAAGATATCATTTTATAAAACATTCTAAATTATAAATAAAAAAGGAGCAGTAATGATAATGGTTAAGACTTAGAAACAAACTTAAGATTAGCAATATAAACGCTGAATACATGCCCAAGGAGTAATGAGACTGAAAAAGATTAAGACTCCGATTCCATAGTTAAACACTGATTATTTATCATAGCTTGTTACGTTCCTAATCTTATTTCATATTATTTTTTCAACTTGAAAGACACTACTTTCACGAGTTTGATTTCATTTAACTAGTTTTCTTCAGTGTTTGAATTTTAACTGTGTGTTATTCTCAATTTTTGTTCTGATATTAATTATTTTAATATGTTGTATATGTATAAATTTTTTAACGATGGTCACCATTTGACTTGATAGTTATTGTTATATGCCATTAATATATCTTTAATTTTTCCATTTTATTTCACATATTTTATGCTTGTTGAAAGCACAGCTTAACGTTTTTTTTCAATATTAAAGTATATTCAATTACAAACTATTAATAACTTTTAACCTTCTATTAATTTATTCAGTTATTATATCCTTTCACTTTTATATTGCTATTCTTAAGTTTGTTTCTAAGTCTTAACAATAATACATAGAAAAATCTTAAAATTCTATTAAATATTAGAGCATAAGGAGCGAAGTCCAATGTTGACAGAAAAACTAGTTAAAAAAACATTATTAATATTGTCAGAATATAAATGCGTAATAGCATATTTCATATGTGAAATGAATTAAAATGTTTTGATTAATTTCACTCGGGTCTTTAGTTTAGAGCAGCGGTTCCCAAACTTTTTGAGTCGCGGAGCACTTCTCAGGAGAGAAATTCGTGACGGAGCACTATCGTTGCCCTTAGACCATGTTCATTTTTGGCTGTTTTTACGTAACTGCATTTTCAAGTTGCTAGACAATTTTTTTATCATATAACAAAAGCACGAATTATTTTTCGAATTCAAAATAGCTTATATTTTGATCCAAACTTAATGTTTTCCATTGAAAGACATTGAAAATTAGAACTTTACGTTTTTTTTCTCTCTAAACACTAATTTTGCACATACGTGTATTCGGCATAAAGGCGAAGATATTTTCACCTAGCACCTACATAGGTAGTAACCGAATGACAGCATTATTGGCTCTGGAAACGAATTTTTAAGCATTTGGACATGTTAAGGTGGGGATGCAGGGGACGCAAGAAAAGGCGAGTGTTTTTGCACTTTTTATAGCAATACTTTTTTTAGGATCAAATAAATTAAATATTGCTTCTATAGAATCATAGAGCTTAATTTTCTTCACATGGCGAGATCAACATTTCTTGAATATCTGTCAAGGATGTCCTGGAATTTAATAACAAATTTTTCTCTTCATTTAAAAAGTTTCTTAGATAATGCTGCTCTGTTCACGACAGATATTCAACAACTAATGAGGTCACCATGTGAAGAAAATTAAACTCTATGTTTTTATAGAAGCAATAGTTTTCTTATTTTGGCAACAAAAAAAATGTTTTGCTCTAGATCTAGAAACTTTAAATTAACTCTCCTTAACTCGCGTCCGCTGCATACTCACCTTAAACCTCAAGTTTTATTCATTATAAATATTTTTTCTACACTAATTTCAGAGAAATAAGGAACTTACTTAAATACATAAACGAAAACCAACAACAAAAAACATAAAGTAATGCAACACATTTGAGAACGAATTCAAAGCAGGTAGTGTAAATATACAATACTACTCACCTATATAAGGTATTACAGTTTCAAAATAAAAAATGTAGCTTGGTATCGAAAAAGAACGATAAAGCATAGCCAAAGAACTTAGATTCTAATGAGAGGGATGGGACTGTTTTGATTTGCACAATGTGGCTATATCTGGTTTAATTTGGGACAGCTGCAACCGAATATCTGGCTCTGCATTCAGGCGGGATCTATATTTTGTTTTAGTAGCCACATAAGCAGAGAATCCTGATTCACATAAGTAAGTTATTGTAAAGGGTAAAAGGATGATTTTCGCTTTATCTGATAAAACTTTAAATTCGTCTTTTAGCTGACACCAAAATTCTGTTAGTGAATTCTTAGTTGCAAAATTATATTTTACCACAGAATCTGATGTCAAATCAATCATACACTCATACTGGTGTGATGTCAGACAGGCTAGGCTGGCTTTTCCGACACAGCAGAGTATGGGTTTACAACCCAACAGTTTTATTTTATTTTACCGTGGAATTCTTCTGGAAAATAACAATTGAAACTATCAAGCAAATTTAGCAGATGAACGTGAAACTCATTTAAGATATATTCGGGTACGTCAGAATCTAGTTCTTCTCTAAATTCTTTTACCATTGGAAAACTGTCTAAATTCAGATTTTTCATTGAATCCACCCAAAACTTTATTTTCTTTTTAAACGCTTGTACTTTATCGCTGGCGTCAAAAACGGTTACTGCTTTCCCTTGAAGTGAGATACTTAAGTCATTAACTTTTTTTTAAATGTCTTCTAAATACGCAAATTTCATAACCCAAAGCGAAGTCGTTGTCAATAAGGAAGGTTCTGACTTCAGCCCTCATTTCAAAGAGCCGAGTCAAAGCTTGGCCACGAGAAAGTCACCTTACTTCTGTGTGAAGAAGTAAAGACGTATGTAGACTCCTGTGTTATTGGCATCCAAAGATGTTACTTGTTTAAATAACACACGCTATTATTCTAGCAGACCCCAATAGATAAACACTATTCAACGTTTAAAAAAATGCATCTAACATAATATTTGTACATACCTGTTAGCTGTTGATGCTTCCATAGCTACTGGAGGAACTGTGGCGGAGGTTTTAATAGTCTTTTTTAAGGATCCAGATTTTAGCCAGCGATCCATTGAAAGCAAATCTATGATATTTTCTAAATCACTACGTAGGTGCTCCAAAAAACCTGTAATAGGCAGGTGTTTCGTCCTCAAGAGGGAAGATCCATTAAAGTTATTAACGTAATTATTTTAAAAAAAATCACACAACAAAAGCACTCGTGAAAAAATAACACCGCACTGCAATTTGACTCGTTTCGACTCTCGACTAAACATTGAATGAACTGCAACAGAATGAAGGAGCGAAGAAACAAAGAGTTTTTAATATACAATAGAGACTTTCCAGAAAATTCTGTAAAAGTGTCAAAGCTAACAATCGGATCTTTAAGTAAGGTGAGGCTCTCATTGAGCCGGGATTAGCTGGCGCCATTGAGCCTATCTGTCTGGTTTCGCCGCGTGAAGTCTGTGTGCTTCACGGATTTTCTCAATGTTTTGTGTGGTTCCGAGAAGGTGCGGGCGGGTAAACCTGACTGAGGTGCCGCATGACAATGCACTTTGGATCCATAATACTTGCTATTTACACTGGTTTACTGCAAGATGCAGGAGCTAAATTATTTCTACACAATACTTATCTAAAAACAGTTCATGACCGCAAAAATAAACAATTTTGAGATCTTGTCACATTTATTTTATTTTTATTTACAATCTCTCCGCGGAGCACCTGGATAAGTTTCGCGGAGCACCAAGTGCTCCGCGGAGCACACTTTGGGAACCGCTGGTTTAGAGTGACCATAAAAACCAATAAAAAACCCTTTAGCTATTAATTTAGGCCCTAAGCCACATCGGTGGTTACGCAAATTTTGGCGTAAAGCACGCGTTTAGGGTTTAGCGGTGATGAGGAAGGGATGACTCAAATCCCGTCCTAGGGCTATAAATGTTTTTTCTTGTAATTTTTCCAAATATTCCTTCACGAAAATGCGGGTACATTTTCTCTAAACTCTTATATAACTACACCATTATTGTAGTTATATGTGAATTGTCACAAGGGTAGTAACTAAGATCCAATTAATTTGGATGTAATATATGTGTCAGAGGTAATACACTATATGAATTGTTGAGCTGGGTATAGAGTATAATGTAAAGGGTTCTTTGGTCAGTGTCACATAATGTGTACTTCTGGAAAAGGTGACGTACCAAAGGTACCTAAAAAACCACATCCCAAACCAAATTTTGTCTTACAAATCACATCTAGACCAGAGATAATTAAAGTTTTTAATTTTTAGTTAAAGTAATCAAATATCATGGAGCTGGACATACAGCTCAAATGGAATAATCTAGAACCATGTTCAAGGTAATGACTTGCAAACCCAAAGGGAAGGGACCATTGAAAATACCTAGACATAGATGGGAGGTTAACATTAGAATCGATCTGAAAGAGATAGGCTGTATTGAAGTGTACTGGATATAACTAGCTAAAGATAGAGATAGGGTGTAGTGAGGGGGACTGGATAAATATTTCTCAAGATAGATATAGGTGGCGTACTTATGTTAGTGTAGCAATACACTTTCGAGTTCCTAATGCCCTAGAGCTGGGGTGGACAACCCCTGTGCCAAACGCCACAAGTGGTGAATTTGAGTTTGCCAGCTCTGACAGTAAAATAAACTTTTTCCTGATGGTGTGCGCTGGTTGTAACTTGATATTTCTTGCATATAGTTGGAAGCGTTCCACTTTTTGAATAAGACAGTGACGCAACACTGCCATCCCATACTCTCCTCCCCGCCCTCTCCCAACATTTAGTTTTATCACTGTCTTCAGACATAGAGATCGTTAAATTTCACACTAAATTATCTTAGATTTTCAATTTGAACAATTTTCAACTTTTGCATCCGAGGCAGTTGTAACTTGTTGTCATAGTGTACATAGTATGAATCAAATTGTTCAAATGGTTTGTGTTGTAAAAGTTAGATTGAGATACATAATTTCTCACTCTTTACACGTTGTGGTGAATTTAACCTCTCATTTGCCACAGCTGTGGCTACATCAAAAAATTTGTGGCTCACCTCTGCCCTAAAGTGACTAAGAAAAGCAAGTTATACTCGTACAACTAGTAGGATTGTGAAACATAGAGGTTGCTCCCTCAATGTTCTTCTCGTTATTACAATCCAAAGATTTCTTGTTGAGTTTGAAGTTGATATTTTACATTTATGATAGGGCAAGGAAAACCAATTAATACAATATGTTTATACCTTATATCCATAGATATTTACCAGTATCCACATGGTTTAAGAAATCTGTCTCGCAGTATATAATATATAGGATTGAATACTACAGAGAGTCTCAATAAATTTATTCAGATTTTAAATAAAATTCACTTGAGATGAGCAGCAGTCATCTTGAAAAGGATGGATAGTAAAACAAAATAAATACGCCGTTTAGCCTGGGTTCAAACAACGGTCCCTCCAAATGTCGTTAATATTGATAAATGAATTTGTTAGTAATCATGGAACAAACAGATGTACAGACAGATTGATGGACTACCAGCTGGTTGAGTTAAAAAAAAGGGCCTCACTCCACATGTTAAACTAAAAATACAGTGCCCCAAATAGCACATATTTGATTTTAGGAAAGTAGTTTGAATATTTTAAATTTATAAATCAATGTAAAATCTTAAAATCAAAAGATTAATTTGGGATAAACAAGTCATAAAAAAGATGCTTGGATGGTGGTTTTTAATGTAAACCTTTTGATATACAAGGGATCCCATTTGTAGTTTACTAGTAGCACTCTATATTAATTAAACATTTTATGAAAACAAAATTGATGGGCATAAAATATTGTATTACTTCTGATTCTTTCAAATAACAACCACGAACACTAAAGTATTTTTCTCAGATAAATTTATAATGAAATTTAAAATATACCTTGGGAATATATGACCAGCGAGCCAAACATTGGGAACCCTGTCATTGACATAAGAGTAATAATATTTTGTGTTATAGAAAATCTATATTTGTCAACTATGTTATATCAATATGAGGTTGCATCAATTTGTAATGATTATTAATATTGTACTCGTTTAGTCAACACTTTGTATGATGTCATTTGAAGAGTCAGTAATAATTACCGTGTGCATTTATTCTGGTTGACTGATCTATGTGTTTGGTAAATAAAATTTTAATTAATTGAATTGAGTAGACGGCTGGAATGACATTTCATAGAAAACATCTAATAATAATATAAAATAAATTACTAGTTTAAGGAATCACAAAACCATTTAATCAATGAACTTTTATAAAAACGCAATAAATGATATAGTTTCTAGAAACATATCTAAAATATTTGTACAACCATCCAACATTGAACTGTTCCTAAATTCATTACCAGTTGACAAGTGGAGAAAGGCGTCAGTCACGTTTTTTTTTTGTTTAGAATTAACGAGGAGGCCCGGGTTTGAATTCCATCAGTCAATGCCGAGGTGGTATTTTTACTAAATTGTTTATCACTCTTCCTTTGCGAGAATGCAGGTACATTTATTCTAAATTATACCTTCATATTCTTTACCTTAATAATGAAAATATGTTAGTAAGACTTATTTTTAATAAATGAAGAAAGTATATATTTTTCTACTAGTTTTTAATTTTACTCGTGCACATATAATTAGCACGTGGACTCTCTTTTGGTCTGGTTTTCCAGAGACAGCGAGATGGAGGTTTGAATGCAAGCAGCATATTTCAAAGGTGTCTCTCAACAAACGGTTTCCCAAACTCTCTACATGTACATTAGTTAGCATTTAATATAATTTAATCATCTTTTCTCCATTAGTGTAACTAAAATACGTGTAAACAAGATGGGAAAGGTACGATGAAAAAAAAGCTATTACGTTTGTAATTAGAAATAGTCTTTACTCAAAATGGTAAAAATTCTACCTGTCTAACTACCAAAATAGACGGTGCTAAAACCAAAATCTACGATACCACTATTGAAGGAGGAATATTAGTCTACAATCTACATTAACAAGCGCAAGGTCGTAATCTCTAATTGAAGAGAAGGCCGTCACTGGGCGTCGTTTGTCACACAGCGCCTCTCGGGCGACAAACCATCTGTTCCCCCAGCGAAGAAACTTACTCTTCCGTACTAAACGCACAACTTCCCCTGTCTCTCTTTAATTACCATATGTTGCCATCTCCCACCCTCTCCTCTCCTAACCAGGAACGCCAAAACTTGCAGGGTAAACTATTGCATTCTTCTTTACAACTTGGGGAAAAAAAGTAAAACTGCTTCTATAGCTTAACGCATCTGTGTGAACTAGGCCTTTCGTCTGTCCAACTCAGCTCTACCTACGTTCACTCTCTCTCTCTGTTTTATTTCTCGATCTCTCACTCACACACAATGTTTTTCATACACACACAAACACTCTATTTCTCTTTCTCACCCCCTCAAATTCACATATACACACACACATCACTCTTCATCTTTCATTTTTTTAGCACCGTGCCTTACTTACTACCCGTTCGTGTTATACGTGTATGTATTAATTACATTAATGGTTTAGGCATTAGTAAGGCTTAATTCAAAATAAATGTACCATCATTTGCGTGAAGGTATAGTTAAAAACCATGGGGGAAAACACCACCCTTAGTGCACCCGACCACGATTGAACCTCGATCTCACCATCTTCAGCAGTTTGGTCCAACACGAGAGTAGCGCGTTAGACCACGCGGCCAACGAAGCGGGTTATTTCTTTCATTCATCAAGTTAAGGGAGACCTCTCATCTATCACTGAACTTAACCATTTTTTTTCTCGTATGTTGAAAAAAATCTTAATATGTTAATAAATATAACCACATCAGTGTTCAAAGCCGTCATTATCCTCTCAAGATACTGGATTGATGGTTATGGGGAGGTCAAGGTTTCATTCCCAGCTGGGTGTACAGAGTTTTTTTATTTTACTAAATGGTTTCCCACTCTCCCTCAAACAAATTTGGATACAGTTTATCAAGATACTTATTTCCATTTGATTAGTGTAAATATGTGAATATATTGGACAGGTATTAAAAATCAGATGAAAAGATAAAATCATCGTCACACATCATGATTGCTATGATATATTCTATTAACGGTATATATGGTCACGTGATTTAAGATGTCACTTTCACAATATAATATTGTATTGGTGATTGGGAAGATTGGAATCCTAGGTGGATGTATTGAAGAGTTTTTCCAAAATGGTTTCTCACTTTTTTTCCACTCATATTGAAAGCAAAATTCATTTAAATTCTACCCTCCTTATAACGTTAGTGTAGTTACATTGTTTGAATTTAATAATATGTGATATGCAGATAAAGATTTGTATTTCTGAAATAGTTTATAACGTGTTCTCTGAATACCTAAGTGGAAAGAAAACTAATATTAAATACAGTTCGATTCAAAATAAGAAGAAACGTTATTTTACAGTTATTAAAGTGACGTTAACAATTTTCACATATTAATAAGTTAAGGAGGGGATGTTGGGGACACGAGAGAAAGGTTTTTTTTTAGTTTTTATAGCAAAATTTTATTTTGGAGAAAATAATTTAATTATTTATTCAATACTAATAAAGTGTATAATTTTCGTCACTTAGTGATATCAACAATTGCTGAATATCTGTCTTGAGCATGAGCAGAGTTGTATAAAATAGAAAAAAAGTTGTATTTAAATTCCTGGACACCATTGATATATATTCAAGAAATATTAATGTCACAATTCGAAGAAAATTAAGCTCTCTCTCTCTCTCTCTCTCTCTCTATATATATATATATATATATATATATGTGTGTGTATTGGAGCTATATTTAATTTATTTTGACCAAAAATAGTTTTGTAATAAGAACTGCAGAAACACCAACCTTTTCTCGCCTCTAACTACTCGCTCAGGATATACGTATACATTAATTACGCTAGTGAACAAGGATTAAAGAAGATTTGGCTTAAGAGAAATTGTAGCTGCATGTGCGTGGAAGGAGGTTGGAAAGCATTTTTTAAATTCCCAATTAGTACACCTGACTAAAACCCCGATCTCCCCATTAACAGAAATACATTATAATACGAGAGTGACATGTTGACTGCGAAAAAATGTTAGTATTATGTAAAAGTTTCTTCCAACAAGAATCATATTATAGTACAAAAATATTGCCCAATAAACACTTTATTTGTCTATTCTTTTAGTCTTCTACTGTAGTTTCACACCCCGTTCTTCTAAAATGAGCCTCATTTTCTTTATCTTTCTCTTTATTTCCCCATGTGAATCTCTCGTTATTTCGTTCCCTCTTTCCCATCACCGACTGGAGAGGCCAACCATAGAAAGTTGTCCTCTCCCCGTCAGCCATTTATGTGTTTTACCCCTCTCCCAGAAAGCCAAAGCACCCAAAACACTCTCCCTCTCCTTCTAATGGTTATTTAAGTGTGGCTTCTACTAATGTGTTCTTCTTGGCTTCTCTTTTGTAATCGCGTATGACTTTCCTGAAGGGACATTTGCCTTAACCAACAGCAGTAGAAAAATAGCATCAACTCCAAAAACAGAAAATTACAAGTTTTTCAAGGGGATGGGAGTAGGTAGATATTTTTTCTTTAAATATCGGCTTAGTCCCAACTTATCTTATTTGCCATGATTTAATTTGAAATTGGATGATGGTATTACACGAAAAGGTGAGTTAGACTATTCAAATGAACAAATACAGCCTAATACGCTATAGTTAGTAATCATGCGCACTAAGTGTTTGGCACATCTATGTAGCTTACCTGTGACAGGAATTCTAAGTTAAAATACAAATCGGGTATTTTGGGGGTAAATTTTATCCTAAATATTTCCCACTCAGCCTCCATGCAGACCTAAGTACATATCCTCTTAATTAGACCTTACTCATCTCTACCCTTATATTGTTATTAAGTGCGTAAGGCCCAATCGTTTATTAGGACGTAATGGAATATATATGTAGTAAACTGATACATTGCCAAATTTGGTTCATACCGCCTTTTAATTATTCCCACGTTTGATATGGTTAAACAACTCTCTCTTTTGCCTGCACTAATGTAGGAGACATTCCTCATGACTTTTGTGAGGGCGGGTGAAGAGGGTTTTAATTCAGGAACCCTAGAGTTGTTGTTGGCTTTATGATGCGTGTTGAAATTAGGGAATAATGAAATTAGAAGCTTAACATGCGAAGATGTGGGGAGAAGCTGTGAGAAGAATCTTGTTGACTTAATTTGTCTTCAAGTCTGAATGTTCACGTTAGTATGAGCGCAGTAAATTAGAGGTTAATACATATAACACTTGTGTGAAGGCGGTAATTTTCAAGCAAACGTAATGAGCCTAAACATCTAAAGCTATTTCTGATAAGCGTAAGCATCATTATAAACGAGAGCTCCAAGCGAGACTAAAGGGTATAAGTAATAATACCCTTAGCCTAAAATAGTTATCATATAAACATGCCATTATTTGTATGTTTCTAAATATTAAATTAATTAGACCTACTAGATGTATAAACACGAATAGCTGTATGATATGTTATATAATACGTAAATTAGATTTCAATTTGTAACATAGAGGAAACAAGATAATTTTTCCCCACCCTCTGCTTCTTAAGATCCGTTCGTGCTGTATTCATTATAAATTTTCAGATCCTCCAATATTACCAGCTATTTTCTATTCCTGTATCCATTCCAATTCATATCCACTTTCAACCTTTTTGACTTTATTTTCTCGTTCATCACTTATTATTATTTCGTTTACTACATTCTATCCTCTTTCATTCATCATTCTACCTGGGTACCTAAATACTGCTTGTCTACACCTTTCTCATTCTTCGCTACCCTCTTGTTTCCTACCACATTCATATTTTCTACCACACCAATTCTATTCCACTTGTTCGCCATTAAATTCAATTTCTATATTTTCCTCCTTCTTACTTAAATGTGTTTTATTAGTAATATTCCCCCCTCCCTTATTAATTTGTCGTCTTTCTAACATATTCCTCTTTATGTTTCTATAATTAATTCCTCCCCTCCTTTCAATAATTTCCCCTCCACTTTTATTATCCAATATGTTACTATTTTAAATTTATTTTCTTTCCAAACCAGAGCTCTGTAGATCTTGTTAGTTTACGGTTTATTAATTGTAATTTGTTGCTTATTAATATTTCCTTCTCTTTTGCTCTCGTTCTTCCCAAACCTTTTATTTCATAACAATTTATTTTACCAATGTATAATTCTGAGGTTAGATACTATTCAATATTCATTACTTAACCCAACTTGATAAACTGAATTTAACCACATCCCCCAAGAATTACAAAGACAAACCAACAGTCTTGTCTTCTATGGAAGTAAAAGCTATGTTAAGTACACTCACATGAGATTCGAATTCTGATATTCTTGCTACGAGCAAATAGACTTGATAAACTTGACTTTTAGTCCACTTGCCCAGTGGTGTTTGAGTTTTTCTAAACAAACCTTCACAATTCCTAGTCCTTTTTTCTTTCTTTAGTAACCTAGGTATTGAACGTAATAATAAAAATTAATTGAGGACAGACATCCTTTTAGAGTTTGCGACAAAGTTTCATAATTAAGTCCTAAAATATATATATATATATTTATTTATTTTCGAAAACGAATGCCTAGTATTTTCATTCAATTTTTGCATAGTTGTTTATTTTTCCAAAAAAACACTTTTAAAAACACAATCGTCAGTCCTTAAAGGAATTTTGTGTAGAAAAAACAAATATACAATAAAATTGGTCACACAAAACATTCATGTTTAACATAATAAATATAGCCACAATCAAAAATTTTGAATTTCTAAAATCAATACCCAATTGCTATTAATTTGAAGGATAGAACACTAATTTTAAAATAATATACGTATAACATTTGAATATCAAGTTTTACCCAAAACCATTAAACCATTTCGGCTGTAGCCACAGGGACAGACAGAAAGATGAACAATATGGGGACTGACATGATCGTAAAACCCACTTAATCGTTTTAGAAAGTTATAATTCCTTTTGTTTTCTCTCTGTCTCTCGCTCACCTGGCATGACGGTGGGTGACGTCATAAGGAAGTTGATACAGGCCGCACCCGTGCCATGCCCAAAGAGCGTCACGTTTCCAGCATCCCCACCGAACAGAGCGATGTTCTGCTGCACCCAGTGAAGCGCCGCTATCTGATCCATCAACCCGTAGTTGGCTACCCTCGCTTTCAGGTGAGGCGCCAGGTTGGCGTTTAGGAAACCTGGGAACACACAGAGGGTTGCAATCATTCATTACCAGCTGATGTGTCCTGAAAAGGGAAGAGGTCTATCCACATCCTTACCAAAAATAGAGAGCAGCATTTTTTCGTCGCCGTTTTTGTTACATCAGGACTATACGCTATTTACCCACGCTAATAGTGTAGAAGTGAGGAAGGTTGAATTTAGATGAAATATACCACTATTTTCGTGAAGTTAGTACGGTGAAATATTTAGGAAAAAATCAATCTCAGAACACCCTGCTCTTATAGTTTGTGAAAGTGCGAATCCAAACTATCCAAGGTATAGACGAGGCTATAAGTAATTAATTAATATGCGAACCACGCTGTGTGACAGATAACACCTGTCATGATAAATTAATAGAGGTTTTAATATTTATATCAGTCCAACCTCTAAATTATGGGTCCCGGGTTAAATTCCTGGATTAATAAACTGCTTTTTTTCTTCGTTGTGTTTTGAAGTCACTTATGCTATGTATGTATAAATTAATTATGATATTAGAGTATGGTTGAGGGAGATATAAGTTTAGAGAAAATGTTCCCACAGTTGCTTTAAGGGAGAGTAGGAAACCATTTAGGGAAAACAACCTTTATCACATGCAACCAGAGCTCAAACACGATACATCTGTCCCAGTTAGCCCTGTTAATCCTGATTACAAGTGGCAAAAATGTGTAGCAATGTATCTTTTCAACAAGGGGGAGTTAGAGTTTACAAGTGTATAGTTTACAAGAGAAGGATAAAATTTACCTGTGTATCTTGCTTTTAAGAGAGGATTAGCCTTGCTGCAGCTTAAGCTCACGTTCAAGGAATTACTGACGTTTACCGACTTTAGTGTAGTGTATCCAAAAAAACTGATACAAATAATAATATTACTTAGCATCCTTCTAAAAAATCTAATACCAACTAAAGTAATTTTTGTAATGTATAAGGTAAGTTATATGAAAGCATTTGTAAGTCGATTGATAAATAATTATCTCATTATAAAATATATAAAAGAATTGGTTTTATAATATGTTATCACTATATTTAATATTTAAAAAATAAATTTTATAGCACTGCGTCTTACCACCTGTTAAAGTCTTAGGCATGTGAACTAATTACGCTAGTGAGCTAGGAGCTAGGAAGGTGTGTTAAGATAGGATATACCAGCATTTGCGTGGTGAGAGTATGAAAAACAATTTTTGAAAACCAACTTCAGTACACCAGACCCAGATTAAAACACCGATTTTCCAATCAACGGAAGTCTAGTCTCACATAAGAGTGACGCCTTAGACCACGTGGTCACCAAATTAGGTAATATCCAGTTTTTTGAGATAACAAAAGATAATAGCTTACATACAGTATAATTAAAAATTTTGCATTTGTTTTCTTGTAAATATATTGTTACCTGATAGCGTTAGTCCCGCTATTTACCAAGGAACATAAAAAAGGTATGAGAAAAAGCACAGATAATTTAATAAATTAAAATTTTATTTAACAAAGATAAATACTCAGTAAGTAGTGAGAGAAGTTATTACAATGGAATTTGAAAAGAGAAAGGTACAACAAAGATTTGAAGCAGTAGTTTTTAAAAACTATGGGTGGATGAGCGGATAAACAAAAAGAATATGTATGTTTTATTTTTCATAAGGAATATAGAAGATTCTAAGTATCATAAAAAATATAAGTAAAAACACGAGGAGAAAAGCTTCAGCATAAGATTAGCCATATAACAACCTATAATATATTGTCATAAATTCACAAGCACAAACGTAATGATAAAAGCCCAACCTCACATAACTTACTCAAAAGGGACAAGACAAAGATATATATACTAAATTTATAGCTAAGGAGAATCCTAAAATTATCAGAATAACATATAAAAGCCTGATATAAAGAAAATCGGCAATCTTAAGGACAAATACATAAAGGAAGGCAGTAAATACAGACTAGTATTTCCATGCTATAATGCTCCCCGAAATAGAGCAAGAGAGCAAATTCCATCACATACTGACCAAATGGTCACACCATGATGTTGACTGAATTGTAGACAGGTTGTCAAATTTCGTTAGGGTAATTGAAACAAGGGAACAACACATATTTTAATTAGCATGAGAAGTGAAAATTGCAAACAGGATATGGGTTTTTGGAGTTATATGAGGAGAAACTACTCCATGAAGGGTTGAATGATGGCCTCCCACTGACTATATTTTACACTTCTCGATTATCCGAGCAGGGCCAAGGTCAATGACTATATTCTCAAACCCATGAATAAAAGTATTAGTAGTACCGGGAATGCCTGCACAATCTTCTGAAAGTAGTCTTTTAAAGGGGGCATCTCCGAGTCCTGGTGCAGAGTCACGTTTCAAACTTACCAGGAGGCGTCAACAACGATCCTCCGACATCAGTTATGGAAAGTCTGCATCCTCCTCATATACGTGTATGGCAGGTGGCCCCAAGAAAGACACTTGTAATCAAGAATCAGCCTTAGTAACTGCTTGTATAGTGTCAGTAGATTCCTCGTGAACAGGGCACTGCTATACCTGTTCATCCGTGGGCATAAACCCTCCAGTCTTTGCCAAGCGTTGGTAAGTCATTCAGTAAAATGTAGTCTCTAGGTCAGTTTTATGTCCAACGTAAGTATAGCTCATTTTATCTGATGTCCGAAGACCTGGAGAGGATCCAGAAATTAGTATTTTGTGAAAAACACTGCCTCCAAGGGGTCATCCATCCTTCCAAATGCATCCGGTGAGTCCAGAGTATCCTCTATATCAGGGGCCTCATCCACAACTTTAGTATTAGAGATATGTTGCCTGCATGAAGTGGCAATTGTGTGTCTGGGGATTTGGGAGTTTTGGTCACATACAAAGTGAATAGGTGAGGGCCCATGAGGGAGCCCTGAAGCACTCCAGCCCAGATTCTTCTTACTTGGAATGTTGAGTTCCCAAAGGTTGTGAAGAAGGTATGGTGTGATAGATAAGATTGTAGGCCTACAATCTTAGCTAGGTAAAAGGAAAGGTGTTGGGAAACCAGTTTGAAAAAGTAGTCATTCCTGCCAGACATGGTTGAAGGCTTTTGCCACTTTAAGGAAAATAGCACTTGTCAACCTGTTGATGTTGAAGTTCTTTGTGACCTGATTGACCAGGTGGACAAGATGGTGGAACGTTTCATGTCTAATTCATCCACGACCATGCCCCTCTTCCAAACATGATCGTCAGTAATAGTATTTCTAACACCTTGCCCAAACAGTCAAGGAAGCTAATCACTAGGTAATACGAAGCTAGGGCTTGGTCCTTACCCAGTATGTGAGAAGAGAGGACGTTGGCGTGCTTTCAGAACAAAGGGATATAACTCAAGAGCAAGATGGGGTTACATTATTCCACAAAGAAGTTCATCGCCTCCAAGGGCAGGTTTCATATAATGTCATTTCTGATGCCCCTTGTATAGGGGCTTTATTTAATTTTAGAGCAGCTAATGTCCATGATATTTAAGTCACGTACATCGGTTATTGTTTATGTAAGGGTTTGTAAGAGACTGTAATGACATTTTTTGCCACGTGCGCTATGTGCACCTGATATGATGGCTCTTCAGTCGGTATGAATTGCACCTAAAATGGCTCAGTGAGAATATTTTCCTTCTACTGCTCGGAAATAGCCATCAGGCTCTATCCCACAAAAGGCGATATTGGTGCGGGAATCGACAACATGTTCCTCATCGTTTGTCACAAGGGCTGTCCTGTAAGCACAGGCTATCAATATTTTACTCCCAGACATCTTTCCGGAAGTCTTGTAACATCTCATGAAACGCATGGACTTTATGGTTTCAGTTGGCCCTGTTCATCAAGTCCCTCAAAGTTTATCAAACACTCCCACCCCCATACTCAACCAATTTTTATCCTGGATATAGCTATGAATAGAATTGGGTAAAGAAACCTGTGGCATTTTCTTAGGACGGTGCCTACACATTGAAACCTCAAGTACACCCTTGATGGTAAAGGTTATGAACTCCACACCGTTATTAATTTTCGCTGAGGTCGATAAAAGAAATAACACGTTCCAGGTTAGAAATAACGGAAGTGTTGTCTGAATCCTTATTTACTAATTACCTCAGTAGCAATAACTTTCTGATACCTGTGTTGACAACAAAGTCAAGAACTTACTGGTGGAGGTTAAGATTGTAAGATTAATGGGTTGGGGAAGGTGTGCTATGGACTACCAAAGTATCTTGATCTAAGAAGACATAGAGAAATTAGCTGCAAATATCCATAATCCTAATGCGTTAGGACATGTGCTTTGCACTGTCATCACCACCAATTAAAAGAGGCGTGGTATTAGGTAGCAGCACACCCATATACGCTCCTGAGGCCCATTTGATACTATGGTGAGTAGGGAATTAGATGGATATGAGGCTTGCTGGCCTGGGATAACCAATGCTTCCATGTGTTGGAGGGGAAGAATAATGATTGCCTGGTGGTCGAGTCACCTTCAGACCAGTATGGCTGTCCCATCCTAAGCCACATCCCTCACTTGGCCATTCAAAATACAGATTATCTCTACTATTAATAACCTATTTGTGGGAAGAAAATGTGTTTCTCACAATGGCATTATAACGAAATGAAGCTTAACGAGGAACCTTTCATTCTTGGCATTCTTCCTCATTACATAGTTGGTGTTCTATAGGGAGATCGTGAGATACTTTAGCCCTGGTGGTCCTCTTTCTAGGTGTGCTTCCATGTGAGACAGAGTAGCAGATGATATGCTCATTGCCAAGTGGCTATTGTTAATTCTTGGAGATTCCTGGTCCTCCCTCAAGAGACTCGATGAAAAGTCCCATGGCTTCAGTCCCAAAATCCCTTTGAGCATCTCGATGAAATTATATAGCTGTGCACATTCATTTTCTGTGGTGGAAATATAGGTTAAGGTTAGGAATGTATAGTAGAAAGAATGGATTGGAAGTGTGAACTGGGGCTGTGATGGTGGTGTGAAAGGCTGTGGCCAGGAGGGTTGAGTGTGGAATGAGGAACGGGGGAGTGGTCATGGGCAGATTATAGACTGGAAGGTAAGGAGATTCAGGTAGGGCTGGGTCTGGGAGGGTGGGTTTGCCAGGTGCTCTGGCCTAGGGGAGAGTGGTTGGTCTACCGGTCAGCACACTGTAAAATCGTTCCCTAGTGGTTGGGTTTCAGAACAGGTATCAAGGTCACCTTCCGTTCCACAACTTGCCCAGAGATTTTCTGGCATTCACCTAGGTAATTGGTTTTTCCTTTTGGGTCTTTTCGTCCTTGCTATTCATAAGGTCCTGTACGTCAGGCAGCCCCGCCAAGCTCAGGAAGGGTTTTCTGAGCAGTGAAGGCACTTATGGGGAGATCATCTATCCTTTGGGCATCCACTCATCTCATGGTCTGCACCACGGAACACACACCTCGTATTCGCAGTGGCAATCCTTCGGTACATAACTGAACTGGAAGCAGGTCTTACATTTAGCTAGGCCACCGGGTGACTTGTATTTTTACCCTATGACGTGGAGCCTTCACTGTACTGCAAGAGTATAAAGTCTCGCAGTATACACCTCAGGAGTTAAATCTAGAGCAAATTGCTGCAACCATTTCCTCTCTCCATTCTACTGTTATCATTTTCACTGTGATTTACTCTGAGTGACAGTTTTCATGTGGAATCCCATCTCCACTAGCTCCTCCTGGATCTCGTAAGGTTTGTGCGAGTCAGGATCCCTTTAACACGACCCTGACCAGTAACTTCAGTCCCAGATCGTTGGACAAATGCTTGATCCCCAAACTAGACAAGAGCATTTGGGATGTAAGGTAAGCTTTCTCTGACTCGCACTAGAGATCTACTCAATTTCCCAACTGCCTCACTGTCACCACTGATTCACGCAACTTGAACTGGATGGCTCTAGCCACCTTTGAGTAGTCCCCCATACCCCATTAGATGATTGGAGGGGTCATACCCTTGGCTTTTTAAGCTGACCTAGAGTCACTTGTACCCATTTGAGGTGAGGAGCAGCTTGATTTGTTAGCTTTTGGTTCCCACCACCTCCCACCTTTGCCAAACTTATTTGGACCCTGGCCAGGGCTACTCTTCCTTTCACTTGCATCAACACTTAAATAGTTAGGGCTACCCACTGTAGATATTATATTTGTCTTACCTTCTCCATTTGGAGTGGCCTTATGGTCTGAAACCGATCAGACTCATAATCAAACCCCTGGCTCGACTGATATTGTTTCAACGAGAGGTAGGATTATTAATATAGTCCCTCAACGTCCATGAACTCGCATGAGTTGTCAACACGCGATAAGTGTGTTGCCCTGTCATCTGAGTCTGACGAGAGGTCAGCCAGGCATTTCTTACATATTGGCTACCCTTTCGTAAATAAGTGATAGTGGTGACGTGGGTCTTATAGGTCCTGGCGTCCACGCTTGCAGCGCAGTAAATAAACGCGTACGCAGACGCAGAATAGCATACCTTAGAGATCCCTTAGGGGAAGCACGAGGAAAATTGTGACATGTACTGGCCAATTGGTCGTACCTTGTTCTTGACTGTTCTGAGGGACAATATGTTGCATTTTGCGAAGGTTCTGTAACAAGGGAATTGCCTATTTATATTTGTGAGGGAAAAAATAAAGTTTTGAATCGAATAAGTGTTTCTAGAGATACGTGTAGGGATACTAGTCTATGAGGGGCTATTCTTGGGGGTGAGAGCCTCCCACTCATCACTGTTTTACACATCTTAATTATCCAATTAGGGCTTAGAGACGTTGGTGGCGCCCACCATTATTGATGACGTAGTTACTAAGCCCATGGATAAGAGTAATGGCTAAACCAGGAAGCCTGTAATAGAAGGATTGCGTAAGCTTTCAGAAGTGGTTTTTAATGGTGCGCATCTTCAATGACTGATGCAGAGTCACGTTGGGAACGTACCATGAGGTTTACACAATGATTCTCTGATATTGGTTCTGAGAATCCTATATCCTCCTCATATACATGTACGTCAGGTAAATCCAAGTGTGATATGCATAGTCAAGAGTCAGCCTTATCAACTGCTTTTAAAGTTTAAGTCCAACGCAGGCAATAAAAATAATGCTAAGTTTATATATATTTTTCCCAATTTCCAATTGTATCCAATTGGAGACACAAAAACTGGTGTGTGTTTTATTTTCTCTATTCAATGAAAGCCTCAGAAACCATTGATTAGTTGATCTGTGAAACCCATGGCTTTTCAGATGGATTAAGTGTGAACTTATTTTGGTTTTGGTGATACGATGCTTACACACGCCAAACGAGTGGTGACTCGGCTCTATCAGCAGGGCTACTTCCAACTTGAGTTCAAGAGGGAAGATGTCGACCACACCTTGGCCCTTTGACGAGTTGGTCCAAGCAACAGAGTGTATGATAATTTGTGAAGTGGTCTCTCAGGTACGAGTAGAGAACAGAGTCCTTTTGCGGAGGTCACATTGCAATAATATTTAGAATCTCTTCAGGGATTATCTAATATCTTAATTCTACCCAACGAACTAAAAGATCACTCAGTTATTGAAGTAGTATCTGGTATGCCACAAATGATTTTCAATATGTATTCGATGTTCGTAAATACAGACGCAAATCTGTAAACTTCCATTGGCATACTGACTTTTTTGGATTCCTGAGTTAAGAACGCCCTCCATTAGCCCAATTATCCATAACGTTACTCTATAGTGGATAGATAAACTGGATTAACGGGGTTTTACTGCATCCAGTCTCTTTTCATCTGTTACCAATAAATTATATTTTGTATAAAGGAAATCCAAAAGATTGTTGTATATTTTTCTTAAAATAGTCATGGTGGGCACGAACCCTTATCCTGAATCAGACACTGGCAATTCTATAGCTTGCTTACGAGTAGTGACAATCGTTTATCGGCCTCTTTGTAACATTAGTTACATCTATATATTGTCACTAAATACTGCTAAACCAAGTAAATTAGAAAACTGAACATTTCGATTTCACTATAGTTTTATTTAGTAGACAACAGAAGCATTTAAAATATACAAGTTTTACAATTAGGCAGAAAATTATAGAATTTTAAATCTCTTC
>CABFVX010001044.1:183682-197506 GCA_902151425.1 Timema shepardi | reverse complement strand
AATATATAGTGTTACACTTTAAATTCTTTAATAAGAGCGATAATTTAATAACTTTTAGAGATAACTAGTAAAGGGCTGTTTGTGTTATCTTGAAAGTGTTACTGTTAGCTGCTTGTCGAGTTTTGAGTAGATTGGCGTCACTAAACCTATTTATGTAGATGGAGAGGGTTATAAAGTGCCCCTCCTTCCTAGTCTTAAAACCCCCAAATAATGTTTTAGGGTTGCTTGTGTGCTGTTACCAAAGCAAGCAACAATTTACGAGGTTGTATTGGTAGATTGTTTCCTCCCATGCAGTATCAAACGAGTCATTTGAATCCGATAAACACACAATCGTCCATTACATTATTTTATGTGTATTATGTGGTGGTACAGTCGCGCCAAGTTTGATATACCTTGGCAACAACAAACGAGCCACCCCTATTTGTCTGTGATAAAAAAACCTAAATTTAAGATAAGGTTATTAATTTAAATCTATCTCATTGCTCTTTTTATAACGACGCCACTGTTTGATTAATATTAGTGTTATGGAGGGGAAAAAACATAATGGCGTAATTTACAATTTTGTGAGTTAATTTTCTTAAGCTATTTGACAGAGCTTCTAATGGGATAGGGATAAGAAAGGTCAAATTATATTAAGTATACTCGCATTTGCATGGATATAAAGGGGGAAACCATTTAGGAAAAACCACTATCAGTACATCCGACCGGAATTCGAATTCCAATCTCCCTGCCATTGGATATATATTCTATTGCGATAGTAAAGCCTAGGACCATGCGGCCACCGAAATAGTTTGTCAGATCTTAATGAGCTTTGAGGTTGTTTTTTTTACTGAATGGCTACCACTCTTCTACACAAATACGAGTATAACTCATGTAATTTTTAGCTTTCTCATCCCTACTATGTGGCGTAATTTATATGCGAATGGCTGGAATTCAAACCCTGACCTTCCTGTCACTGTTAAACGAGATTAGGGTTAGTTTTCCTATTTATTATTTGTGCCCAACGATGTGGGTTACTATTGACTGATTTATTAGTTTATAAAAAAAAAAGGACTAAAAGACAAGTCTGTGTACTTCAACTTGTAAATATGAAAGCAACTGGAATAGGAGTTGAACAGGGGTCCGTAGACGCGTGATTAGACACTTAGCCACGAGAAAGGACAACCACATAGATGATGAAGTGTTTGGACGAAAGTAATGATTCAAAATGTTGACACCACTATCTAGATTTTGAGGATAATTAATCAACATAGGATTGGCCAAATTACTTTAACGCGCAGGGTCATACATCACAGAGTTATAATAAAGTAAACAAGTATAAAATCTGGCCCCACTTTTACTCTCGACGACAAAATCCAAAATATTGTACCCGGACATAGAGAGTTGGTCGTTAATCATAACCCCCTTAAAAATAAACTAACCCTTAAATAGCCATCTCTGTAACCGAGAATTTAAACAGGGTTCAGAAATCCGGGTTTAATCCCATTTTGCGTTTAAAATAATGTAATATTTGTTTTGTGTTTGTGTTCTTTAGATATCTCACAGAAAGTCGTGGTTCAATCCCAACTGGGCACACTGGAGAAAAAAAGAGATGGGTTTTCTCATAAGTGGTTTTCCATGCTATGTTCAAACAAATGCTGATTCATTTCATTACCATTCGCTCTCCTCCCCCTGTGTACTTTGGTTGGTTAGTTAGTGTAGGTTGTGGTTGAAACAAAATTAAAAAATAGAATTATTTGCTTGTAAGTCGTCTGTTAATATAAAACTATGACACCTTTGTCCACATGACCATAAGTGCGGGTTTAAACTGTATATGATGTATGTGTTTAGTTTTTTTAGTTCACCGCTTCTGATTACCCGTCTGGGCTATTTACTTTTTATTTATTATTATTTATATATTATAGAGGAGATGCGGGTATTATGGAATAGTCGGGCGATACAGAATACTATTGTTTCTCATATGTTAATTGTCACAATCTATCGTTAACTATTTCAACTATTACCGAAAAAAATTTCGTACAGCTAGTGACGCCTTCACTTCAACAAATCAACTGATTGTTTTGTGGGAGACGATTGTTTGTTTTGGCTGTCACAAAAACTTTTGGAGGCTAGTGTTTATTATGCTATATTTCTTTACTCTACTGTTCTTATTAATTTTAATCAATTTTAATCAAATCATAGGTTAAGGCTCACTCATGCTTATCTTTGAGGTAAAACATTATTTTACTGTAACTTTACTATAACCTAACCAAAAATACTGTTTCCCAAAATGGCGAGTTGGGCAATAAGGAATACTACTATTCCATAATGCCCGCATATTTTTCAAGTATTTGGCAAGTGATTTATTTTGCCGACGTAAGCTTCAACATATTTCCTAACACCTAAGAAATTTATTAAGAGAACAATGTAACCTGATACAATATTTTAGTATATTATATCGTAATAATTCATTATTAATATTGATTTATTAATTAGTTATTTTTTTATTATGATGTTTTATTTCAATGATTCATTAATACTACCATTTTATTGTTTTACACATAATATTTGCATGTTTTTTTTACATTCTCTTATGAAACATTTGTTAATTTTAGTAAATATAATTAATTTGTTATATAAAAAGTGTAGTATTCCATAATGCTCTCCCTATTCCCTAGCACCCTCATTTATTACACATCTCTTTTAAAGTGCTCCTACAGGAAATTACAAGTTATTAATTTTACTTTAAAAACTAAAAATAGTTCAAACATATTAATTATAATTTAAATATGGAACTCAATGACAAAATGGGAAAATACGCTATGATATTAATGAAAAAGTAAATGGTATTCCATATTACCCGCACTTATTCTACTAATAGAGTAAGAATGAATAAGGTAGAACTTGGAGGAAATGTACCCGCATTTGCTTGCAGGGAGAATGGCTCAGGTAAATCCATCAGTATATTCGACCGGAATTCAAACCCTTATTTCTCTCGGTCATTGGCAGCCTTTTCTATTGTGAGAGTGATGCCTTAAACCATACGACCACCAAAACGGGTGTTGTTTAGTTACATTATTATAAAGTTGCTAATTAAATGTTAAATATTATAAAATGTACACGTTTAAAAATATATATATTTGATTAATTTGGAATTCATTCCTCTTCAAAAATGAATGACCACATTTTCGCATATCAACAACGTGCAGTTTATTTTCATCCACGCGATGGAAGCTCGACGTTGAATTGAGCTATGAATGTAGGGTGAGGGGGGCGGGGAGGTGGGGGCTTGGAAGGAAGAACATAGGGTTCAGATTGTTATGTTCAACTTTGAATGGGGGAAAGGCAGCCAACTGAATCGTGGACCGATCGTAGAACTCATTACAGACGAGTGCGCCCATAGTGTCATGGATGAACGACTGACTGTTGGGAAGATGTCGCGGCTCTGAGCTCCCGCGCGAACGCCTGCTACACTGAATACCACCTTTGAGGAAACTGCAGGTTTTATGGACGAGAACTTTAGCTTATCTTTCTCGGTTAGCTGTTTCCATAACTCCTCACTTTCAGTTTATGTTGGAAGGTGTTGTGCTGGGGTAAGAAGTAGCTATTGGCAACCTTGATGAACCAGTGCTGCGAGGTGTATCCTATGTTATTATTATTATTATTATTATTATTATTATTATTATTATTATTATTATTATTAGCACCGCGTCTTACTACCCGTTCGGGTTATACGCACTTACGCTAATGTGTAATGGTAGGGTGATTNACGAGTGCTGCGAGGTGTATCCTATGTTATTATTATTATTATTATTATTATTATTATTATTATTATTATTATTATTATTAGCACCGCGTCTTACTACCCGTTCGGGTTATACGCACTTACGCTAATGTGTAATGGTAGGGTGATTGTGAGATGAAATGGAGGACCTACAGTTTAACTTGGAATCCGAACCACGGTGGTGTCCTATGTTAAAGGGAAGATTGACCACATGAAAACAAGAGACTAGAAGCGCTGTTTCTCAATAGTCGCCTTGAAGTTTCCAGAGAGATGGTATCCAGTGTAGTGGCGCTGCTGTGTATTTACGACACATATACATATTTTGGTTCCCTCCAACCCTCCCCTACCACATTATGTTTGACCTTTAGTTAACCTTCCAAAACAAGCATGTCATATAGTACGATATTCTGCTTTCTTCATTTTAAACACTTTGGTGTAAGCACAAATTGCATATAACTTATTTAAAATTTAGATTAAGAATAGTAGTTAATTTAAAGGACCTTCAATAAAGGTGAAATCTACCTTAGCAAAAACAAAATAAAAGCTACGACACTATCGTGTCTATTTTAATTTATATTCTAATTTTGTATGGACTTCTTTTTCCAAAGTAGTTTATCAGTAAACTATTTTTTAATCAATATTAATTAGTAACTATGAATCTACCTATTTTAAACCAAACTTACAGATACATGTTATAAAAGTTTCAAATTAAGAAAATCATCAATAAACTACAATTACATAATTGCAATTCTGCTCTATACATCTGACACGGTGATGTAAATAATTGATAATTTAGTGTTCTACTGAGAAATGAAAATAATTCACGGGTAGTCAGTTATCAAAGTCCACACCACGCCACTGTCAATTACTTGCAGATAATATTTGAGTGTGGGCAAAATTACTGGTTTGGTCATAATCGGTGATGTAAAAAAAACTATATAGTTTGATATTAAAAGAAGTTTTTTATAACAAATTTTCTCGTATAGTGGGGACATAAGAATTTGAGGAAACCCTGAATTTTGGGAATAGATGCAGAGACAAAAGAGGGGCTAAAGTAGAGTTGAGAAACGACGGGTGATCGCGGTACCTTTAGATAAGTTTATGGATTTCAAAAAGGTTGTGAATCCCTTCCTTAGATTATTTGACCACCGAAGCGAGCTCATCCGCATTTAATTAAATTAATGGGTTAAGGATTAGTACGCGCGTGGAGGGAGATTGGGAAACTAATGAGGGAAAATCACCCTCAGTACATTCGACTGGGATTCGAACCTCCGCGTCACTGCCGGACCAAACTAGATTATGTTGATGCCACATCTCCCATGCCCACCGATGCATATAGCTGTGATGTAACACATAGCGTCTTCAAAAAAGAGAAACTGTGTACCGTCACTTTTAAAGGTGAGTGTATGCGCCAACCTGTCAGTTTCAGTTTTTGTTTTGTTATATGTTTTTAAAATGTATAAGTAAAATGGAAATATTAACTACGCATAATTGCTTTGAATAGAGTTATTTTTATGTAAATGGCTATGAAAAGAAAAGAAAATACCGAAAATTGAGTCTACAAAGAAAATATTTTATCTTAATATAGGGACTACTCTTGTTTTAAATACTGGAATGTTCTATTTCAACGTCATATTATAAACAATATAATATTGTACTAAAATGTGCGTTGTCAGTTTTTAAACTGTTACAAATTTAAGGTGAAAATGAAGCCCATCTGTAAAATCGCGCTCTTAACATATCGCTTCAATGCCAGTAAAATAACAATAGTTTGTTGTGATAATCGACATAAAATAATATTTTTTACACTTTCTTAACCTTACAATGTAGGCTACAGTATTCTTTGGTTCCTGTTCCATGAGCTCGCTATCATTGGCGAGTATTTCACTGGCGGAGCATTGTATTGGTCGGTTGTTATCACGGGACAATGCACCTAACCACAATACTGTGTTTTTCAAGAGAACCATTCACTTAAGGACCCTTCAGGTACTTCACTAGTTTTCTGAAAGTCAATAACGAATGGTGCTTTTAGACCTGAATTTCCTAACAACGCCGCTTTTATCTATAGCTAAAAGCGCCATTTAAACATAGTGACGAACAAAGAAAAGAATATTTAAAAGACTACTTTATCTTAGCACCGCGCCTTACTATCCTGTCCGGCTATACGCCTATGTACTAATTACGCTTGTGGGCTAAGGATGAGTAAGGTTGAATTTTGAGGAAGTGTACCCACATTTGCGTGGAGGGAGAGGGGGAAACAATTTAGGAAAAACATCCTCAGTATGCCCGACTGGGATTCTAACCCCGATCTCCGCGTCATCGTCAGTCTATTCTATTGCGAGAGTGAATACTGAGAGCTGAGGTTATAAATATAAAGCTCGTTTGAAAAGACAACATATATCGGTCCCTGCATAGTAATCTCTATGCATCAGAAAGCTGTTGTCATCCGAATGATCTTTATAGTCTTGGCTCTTAGAAATTATTTAGCATCGCGTCTTATTACCCTTTCGGGTTATACCCTTATCGGCCAATAGACTATGCGGCCAACGAAGCTGGTTTTAAGACTACTTTTTACTAGTTTGAATATCACTCCACCCGTTTGAGCTATCCGTATATTTACACTAATGGATTAAGAATGAGAAAGGTTAAGTTAAGGGGAAATGTACAAGTATCAGCGTGGAGGGACAGTGGGAAAACATCAACTAAACACCAACCTCACAATACCCTACCGGGATTCTAAACATGATCTAATAATAATATTTAGTACCGCATCTTACTACCCGTTCGGATTATACGCTTTTAAGTACTAATTACGCTAATGGATTAGGAATTGGGAAGGTTGAACTAGAGGAAGTGAACCCGTATTTGCGTGGAGGGAGAGTGGAAAACTATTTAGGAAAAACCACCCCTAGTTCACCCGACCGAGATTCGAACCTCGATCTCCCCATCCTCAGTAGTCGAGCTCAACACGACTAGCGCGTTAGCCAACTACGCCACCGAGGCGAGTATGATCTAATAGGAAGTCGTCCAGTATAAAGTGAGGCTGGCATCTGAGACTGTGCGATGTCAGATGTACATAACACAGTGTTTAGAAGAAAGTTAATGCTAAATATAATGTAAATAAATTATTTTATTTCCTTTGTAACATCTAACGCGTCTTTTCTAAACCAATACGTACACAACTAAATAAAACTAATCTTAATTCTAAACAAAACCTCAGTCGTCCGACTGTCAATTATTCATCACCACGAATAAGTAAACTCAAATCCCACCCCAAATATAGTTTTTCTCTATAATACTTAAAAATTAACTTAAAACCATCTGTCCGTTATCCGTAGACAAACGACATATGGACTGATATAAGAAGTCAGATAATAGCTAGAGCTACGCGCGGTGGTAGAACGGTCTAAGGCATCGCTCTCGCAATATACCAGGCTTCCGATCACGGGGAGATCGTAGTTCTAAGTTGAGTGTACTGGGGGTGGTTTTATCCTAAATGGCTTTCCACTCTCATTCCACGCAAATGAAGACAAACTTCCTAAAAAAATCACCCCTCCCTCATTACTAACACATTATTGCGATTAGTACATTTGATTATAACTTTAACGGGTATGGTAAGAGGTGGTGCTAAAGTGAATAAATAATAACCAAGGTTAATAAAACCTAATATTGATATAGTGGTGTGGTATGGAATGTCAAAACTGTATCTATGATATGTTCTCCTCCCTGGGTCAACATTCGACCAATCATACATAGGCTCTGATTGTTATACCTCCTATGAATTTTTTTTATACCCGACCAAAGGGTGCATTAATGAGGGATGATAGGGATTAATACCCTATTACAGGTATAGTTTAAACCAATTACTACCCTATCAGCACGCCACTGTGTTAATGGGACGTCTGCAGGGGTGGATCCGGGTCATTTTCATAGGGGGCTCATAATTATAAATAACATAGTTACTTACAATATTAGATTTCTTTTTAAAGCCATTTGATAATTTCTCATTTATATTTAATATTATGTATGTTTTAAAACGTGGTTATCTTCTCCATTTTTTTAAAAATCGGATAGTTTTTATAAAATAGTTGGAGTGGCCCTCTAACATTAAAAAAAAAAGTTCACTCTGGAAGCTATGAGTAGTCTTCGCCTTGTCTTTTTTTAATTAGATTATTTTAAAAGCCATTTAAAGTGTTCCTCACCTAGAAATTTTTGAAATTTGGATGCCCCTCGAAGATATGTAGAGTGAGCGTTACTTTAATTATTCACGATAATTAGATACTTCTAGAAGATAATGGTATTCTACCGACAAAATTTTGAAAATCAAATGGTTTTAGAAGCTATTTGGAGCTGTCCTTTCCTAGACATTTTTGAAATTTGAATGCATCTAAAAGTTATTTGAGTTGGATTTAAGGCCATCTTTTAGCTTCATATTCGATGATATCAATGGATTATATATATTTATATACATACATACATAGGGGAGAATTTATTCCAGGGAGGGGCAAATTATATCCAGAGGATCTAGAGTCCCCCACAGTTCCACTGCTCCTGCTGTCCACACATACTCTATATCAGGTATTCGTGGATGAACTGCTCTCAGGCGATTATTAGTCTTCTTTGATGTGTGGTAGTCTACCGTCTCTATGAGGAACAATGTTCGTTACTCGCTATGCACGACAAATATTAGTACATGAAAATTAATATTTTTTCCACACTTGCATGAGTCATACCGAACAGTGAATAAACGTGGAAAAATAACGTACTTAAGAGGTGTCTGCGCGTAAAAAGATATTTAAAAAAGGTATAATTTACCCTAATTTATCTGTGTTGTATTTTATTTCTAAAATTTGAACTTTCATTTTTATTTTTTTATTAATTTTCTAGCCTTCACAGAGGGTCAACTAACCCTTTGACCGACAGCCCCTCCCCCCGCCGCCCCCCCTTCCCTGCGAATACGCGTCTGGACGTCTGGATATATTTGGATACTGTTTCTAGGTTATCGACTAGCCGTTAGTGAAATACCTTTAATTTAAGAGTATCCTGGAGTTTTGTTTAAATGGGTGAACCACCCCCCAGTCCTATCGTCATCTCTCAGAACAATGCGTCGCAAATTAAGTTGTAAGAGACGTTGCTCGCCTCTAGAGGGAGTCTTTACCCCCTTTCATTACGTCACTGGAGCGATCACAAGCAACAGTAATCAGGCAAACATCTCCAATGGCCGCTGAACCAGAAAGGACAGTCATTAGCACAGACAGATACGCTTGTGACGATGATGTGTCGTGGAGTATCGTCAGGGGAAGTAAATCTTGTTATTAAAAACCGTACCTGTTGTACAGTGTGTACCGTAACATGTGGGACCCACTTCAGCGGTTGACAGGAGACACATAAACAACGAGGAAAGTTCATACAAGCATGTGTCCCATTCGACCTTGGTTCTGACTTATAGTCTTGATTGTATTCCAGTAATGTGGTGGTATTAAACACCATAGAAAATGCTCGAAATGGCCACCTTTGGCCTGACTTCAAACATTGTGTTGCAATGTATTTTTGAAATAGTGCGGTATCCCACGACAACACGACTGCAGGCTCGTATTCAGGCCTAAGGTGGTCATTTTGAGCTGTGCACATGAATCGCGGGGCAACTCATACGGGTACACATGAATCGCGGGACAATTCATCCGAGCTCGGTAATACCCTTACACGAACGGCGAAGTAAAAATTAAATTCCTAAATGACTTTGTTCATAATGGAACATGGAGGTTAGGTTAAATTATGTTAGGTTAGTGGTTAGTGGTTAGGAGTTGAATGAGATAACAGGTTGTTCTGTAATTTGTGGGGATCGGTTGACAGGTATACTTTATTTCGCAATTCGAATGGGCCCTAATTGAATGTCTGCTGACAGGAATACTTTATTCCGCAATTAGAATGGGCTCTAATTGAATGTCTCCACCATCTTAAACTGTACCTGTGATATGTTCTCATCACTCAGTAGATCACTTCTTTGATCAGGTGTCGGCGCAAATACAGAAAATGTCTCACGTGAGATATGTAGGGCAGAGCCTATGCATAGCTGGTCACATGGGAACAAGGGGGTAAGAACATATCACACGGGGCAAAACACGTACATTGTGTTCGTTCAGGGATCTCGATTCTGCCCTTACGATAGTATACTCCTCCAAAGTAGAGCAGATATTGTTCCAAGCACTGTAGCGCCCTGAGCGAGGGGATGACGTCTGACGTCATACTGTCAGATACTATGGAGATGTATGCAGAAACGAACCAGCGGGGACAACGCAAGAAGCTGACCGACGCGACTCTGTGGCGACGATAGGAGATTTTTTTATTATCACCGCGTCTCACTACCCGTTCGGACTATACACATATGTAGTCGTTACGCTAATGTAGTAGGGTTGAGGAAGGTTAAGGAGGTGCACCCGCATTTGCATAGGGGAAAGTGAAAAGCCATTTAGGAAATATCACCCTCAGTATACCAGATTGGGGTTCGAACCCCCATTTAAAAGGCAGCCAATACTCCCCAAATACTCCAGAGAACCAAAAGGATATAAAAATCATACAACTAAACTATATTTTGTATTTGTGTGTAAACGCATTAATTTTTGAACAAAGAAAATGTGCATAAGAACATGAAGGTTTGCACCTCGGGCATATTTTTTATTTGTATTTGTACACAATAAATTAAAAGCGTAACTTCAGTAAGATATAAAATAAATACATCACATTGGTCGCTAGGCAAAGATTAGTACTAGATGGATTGACCTAATTTAAGTACGTTTGTAAGTTAAGTGCTGCTACAATATTGTGTTCCCTAAGTTAACCTTACGTATTCACATCTATATTAATAAAAGTATAATGGTGTCTGTATATAGGTTATGAATATCCTCGTGTTAACCTGCTTCGGTGGCCGCATGGTCTAAGGCATTCCTGGCGATGAAGGGGTGGTCGGGTTTCAAATCCCTTTCGGGTGAACTGAGTGTGGTTTTTTCCTAAATCATCTTCAACTCAATCTCTCTGCAAATGCTGATATACTGCCTCTAAATTCAGTCTTCCTCGTCCCTCACTTAAGCTCAATTAGTGCATATGCGTTCAACCCGATGGGGTAGTAAGATGCGGCGCTAAAAAACGTCATGTTTTTAAGATTTGGCTTAGGATTTAGGTTCACATTCCCGAATTTGTAGGTAAACATTAAGATTTTACTTTATAAAAATGTAGATTCAACTTAAATCGTAATTATATTCTTTTTTTCTCTTGTTTAAAATGCGGATGAAGTAGGAAGGCAAGCACACAGCTCTCGACAAGGACTTTTTTCGTTTATTCTTTAGCTAGCGCATCCACATATTTGAGGTATTGAGGATGAAGGTAGAAATAAAAGAAATATGCCCGTATTTGCGTTAAGGGATATAGGGAAACAATGCAGAAAAAACTGTTTAAAGTACACTCTGTCAGGATTAGAACCACAATCTTACTGTCATTGACAACCTATTCTTCCGTGAAAGTGATGCCTAAGACCATGCGACTACTGATGAAGGTGGCTGATTCAATAAAGTGGCGACATAGGGGGTGATGGGAGTTGGAACAGGGGTTGATATCAGACAGGCTCCCATACCACCGCCACCAGGAAGAATATAACCACATCCCCCGCCTCCAGTTTAGTGGTTCCACCTCCCACATGGGAGGTCAAACTGTTTGATTGGGTCCCCCTGGTCACCTCGCCCATCTGATACCTTTCTTGGAGGGATTCCTTGCCCCGTGAGATCTGTTGGGATGGTCCGGGGAGGGTGTTACCACGACTGACTGTGATTGGGAGGAAATATTCTCAATTTGTCTACATCAAGAATCATATTTTAAATTTGGTTATGTAGCTGTCACTGAGTGGTAAGTCAACTAAGTGAATATAGGACAAAGCCCGAAAGTCATTGCTGTGTTTATAATAGGGACAGGGTGGATAAAAGTAAAATAAAATAAAACAGTATTTATAATACCGGGTGTAATATTGTATTTTCAAATGTAAAAAATTAATACAATCAATAAAATAACATCGTAAATAAGTTTGTATTTTTAAATGTAAAAAAACAATTAAAATCTAGACTTTTGTACTTTTATTTTACAATCTGTAAAAAAAATACACTAAAAATAACACTGCATAAGTTTGTATTTAAAAAAAATATGTTATCGCTCTTGTCTGTAAGAGTTTATAAAATATTTTATACGCTGCTACCGTGATAGGTTAGAAATATATACACTCATAGCTATTTTCTAAAACTACTTTGTCCAAAGAGAAAAATTGTTTCGTTCATGATATTATTAATTTTGATTTAAACTTCCAAATAATAAGAACGCGGCAAATGGTAAATGGCAAATGTTATGGTGTGTGCAACAATTTATAATGTAGGTTTCTAATTCTCTCTAAACGCTAATGCGTGTGAGTTTACTCAAAGATTCCCTCTTCATTTATACTTGTGCCTAGTAATAATAATATCCCTCTTATCGAGTAGGCCTATTTGTGAAAACAACAAATCTATTTTCATAATTTTTCCTCCACAGCCATCCTTCACCTAAATGGGACAGACTCAAAGTTTGCGTGAAACTGTGTGGCTTCTTTAAAAACATAGTCTATAGACGTGTTAAGATATTTTTAGTAAAGACCGTACCTAACAGTTACATAAGCTACTAAAATTAAGATCATACATTCATACGTCAAGTAATGTAATCTGCAGATGTCAATTTGTATAGCTATTATCAATGTTGTCAGAAAAAAAACATGTTTGTGTTTTATAAAATGTCCTTGCTTTCTGAATCCGTTAAAAACAAAGATTATAAACGCCTTAATTTAAGGGGTAGGGAGGGGACTATGGGGTAATCTAATAGAAAATGGATACCAACTAGTGTTGAGACTGGACGGTGAAATCATAGTGATAAATCACACGTGAATGAACCCATCCCCTGATTCGAACCAAGACTTCCCTGTCACAGACGATTCAGTCAATTTGGTGCCTTAGAGTGCGTGAGAGTGCCGTTGAAGGTGCTTTTGCCTCATCGAGAGCAATCCTCTTTAGGGGTCGTCCATAAACCACGTAACACTTTTTTTTTACCTTATTTTTATTCTCACCCCCTCCTATGTAACACCAATTAGACATTTATCCTGAGCCCTCCCTCTTTCATCCTGTTTCACCAAGGCGAATTTACACTGATCACTTTAGATGAATCACTGAGAATGAATAATGTAAACGTTACAATCATCTAAAGTGATCATCAAAGAGGAACGATAAACGAATTTGGCAGCGGCCAACTTTTGTTCACTGGTGATGAAACACAGAGGACGAGTCATCCAAAATGAATAGTGTGAATATGTGCTTGCCTTTTCCTCTTCAGAGAACGCCAGTCTTCATACATAATGTGTAATAGATGTTCAGTAATTGCGTGTGTACATCAGGGTGTTTAAATGGAAGGACGACCGTGAAAGATTGTGAGTGCTTAAGGAACATTAAATCACTTGGATATATTAGTGTTATTTGTAGCTTGAGTCGAGCATAAAGGCATTATATAAGTTGTGTATCTTGTTTGCAGGGGCGCACCGAGAATTTTGATCTGGGGGAGGTTTTTTTTTACATAATAATTTTCATATTTGCACCATTATATATTTTAATTACTGTAATATTTGGAAATTTGATTCAAAGTAAGGGGATAAGAAAGAATGAGAATCAGCGATGCCCCCTAAAATGTGAGGTAGGAAATTTTTTTTTATTTCAAATGATGCAAATGGAAATATTTAAGCTAATTTGTACCAAAATGGGATCCTCGGCCTACCCTCTGTCACTGTGTACGCCACTGGTTAACTGTTATGTGTTTACACATTCTTCTTCACACCCAGGAATTGCAATTGGTGGGTGTGGGGGCATATGATATCAACTGCACCTTACCCTCTTCCTTATACATTAGTGTTTACATAATTGCTCAAAACTCTATGTACAAAGAGTAAAGACTTGAACCATTTATAGAAACTATTACGGTATCACAGGTCCTCAAAGCCCCCCCCCCCC
>CABFVX010001044.1:167107-183596 GCA_902151425.1 Timema shepardi | reverse complement strand
CCCCCCCCCCCCCTCTCGTTGGTGCACCTCCACTTGTTTGCGTATATATATGGTTATACCTTTGCCATCAACTATTACAATTTTGTTTTGGACATTCGAATGTGATTTTTCAGCATATCTTCATCTTTATTAGTCCATTCCACTAGTAAAGTGCTTGATGCAGTCAAAGTATTACGTCACAGCTTCAAGAGTTTCACCCACCATCGCCCGCTGCTTCCTTCTATTCCTTTTTTGATAAATAATTTGTTGAGCCTGCTGAACTAATAACTCACACAACATACGAATACCTGCTCGCAATACTTGAGTTCCCTCCATTTTGAAGTAAACTGCTTAAATCACCTTGATGACCAGTGTAAACTAAACAGGGCCCAATTCAGTGTCTTCACTCTCGATGATTCATCAATTATGATAATCCTGGATGACCAGTGTAAATTCGCTTTACTTTAAAAGTGAATGTCATTATTTCAAAGAAAACTTTTATAACACTAAAAGAGGGACTCAGACTTAACACTACTCAGAGGAGAAATTTTTCTATAAGTATACTTACGGTGAAAACATGAACAATTATATTATTTTCTCAACTTTGAAATCTAAATATAAGATTTGTGCTACGTAACACAGAGATGCACTCCCCCTCCCCTCATGTAACACTATGTAGAAGTTAGAGTCCCCCCTCCTCCCACTAAAGATCGTTACGTTGTTTATGGGTGACTCCTTAACAGGGTGGGGGAGGGATGGAAGGGCGCCGGGACTATAGACGTTTTGAAAAAAATCAGGGTGATCGTCTTTTTTTGGCCGACTCGGCAAAGTTTGCTACCCGTACATTATGAGTTGCCGCGGGGAGGGGAGCCATTGAGATGAGAAGCGCTGACGAGGGAGGAATCCTTCAGCGATTGGAAGAAGAACGAAACTGTCCCACTTCCCGATGAAGCAGGTGTGATACATTTTTTGAAGTGGTAGCTCTTCCTCAACCCCCACTTCCACTTATTCTCCTTGCTACTTTATATTCCGTGAGTTCGTCCATATTTAAAAATTCAAAAAAAGGATATGATGGTGTTTTAATTATTCACCAATGGGAATTTTCATTTTTACTAATTATGATATTTTTATCATTACTATTATTATTAATTATACTATATAGTATTTGTAGTTCTGTAAACAGTAGACCTCGCTCCTTCCATTTAAAATCTTATTTTTAAATTTCAATTTGAAATATCTCTCATAAATTCTCTTTGGATTTTACGTTGAAATTTTCTTTTGATGATCAAGATAGACAGAAAGCAAATGAATGCTATATTAAATGGAACATCATATTCATAGATAATAACTGTTGGTTACGTGGTTTAAAACGTCAGTCTCACTATATATGTCAATATTTAGAAAACAGGAAAACATGTACAGTATAAACCTAAATAGGCTACGTTGTTCAGCCTAGGTTCAAAAAATATCCCTGTCAAATTTCGTTAAAATTGGTTTACGCATTTGGCAGTAATAGTGGAACAGACAGACGAAAAAAATATATATCGAGTTAAAGCAGAATCTCGCTCCACTCGGCCAAAAATATCGTGTTGTTAAAATGGAGGTTTGTATAATGTTATATTTCTTAGCACATCACATTAATTTAGCTAAAACTCGCTTCGGTGGCCGCATGGTATAAGGCGTCACTCTCGCAATAGACTACACTGCCGATGACAAGGAAGATCGGGGCTAGATATCGGTCGGGTGCACTGAGGGTAAGTTTTTTTTTTCCTAAGACACCCTCAGTAGATCCGGTTGGGATTTTAACTCCGACCTCCCCGTCTTCAAAAGGCCAGTTTAACACGAGAGTGACACCTTGGACCATTCGACCACTTAAGTGGGTTCTTTGGATTTGAAAATATTTTCCCTTGATGATCAAATTATACGAAAAACAAACGAACTTTGTATTTAATAGCATATTATATTCATAGAAAGTAACCGCTGTTCACATATCTTAAGACATCAATCTCCCGTTACCAAATTCAAATAGATACGCACGAGGTGCTCGATTGATTGATTGCTTTTAACATTTTAAATTAAATCTGTTTAGGATGCGCTTCTAATCAAAGCGCATTTTGAGCGGCCACCATCTTGAAACAGCCAGATTGCAAAACCATTACGCATGCAACCATTTCAGTGCTCAAATGGTATAAGGCATCACTCTTGAAATATACTGGATTGTTGATGATGTAAAGATTGGAGCTCGAATCCCGGTCAGATCTACTGTACTTTACGAAATGTTTTTCCACTCTCCCTTCATGCGAATTTGGGTTCACTTCCTTTAAATTCACCCTTTCTCATCCCAAGCCCACTAGCGTAATTAGTAATTAATATGTGTACCCAAATGAGTAGTTAGAGGCGTTGACAAAAAACAAAACATAATTATACACGTTGTTCGCTCAATGTTTAAAGAATGTTCCTGTCAAATCTCGTTAAAATTGGTCCACGCAATGGCCATAATCGCGGAATAAACATACAGATGAAATGCCAAACGATCAAGTTTAAACAAGACCTTGCTTCACTCTGTCATTTATTGTGATGATTCGACCATTATTAGATTGCCTATTTGTGAGTGGTTTATTTTTTTTATAAGTTTTAATAGATCATCAACTAATTAAACCTACTCACATAAAGAAAAGGGATAAAGGGGGGGGATTTAAAACCATTTGTTTTACTGAGGATACTAAATCTAATTGTCCAGGGTAAAACATCCCAACAATGCCGATAAGTAAATAACCCTGAGCCTCCGCTTCAGTCAAACATGCCAAACGTTCATCAAAATCTGATAAAGTTCCCTAAAATATTCGTAAATTTTAAAAATGAAACATGGACACAGGAATCGGATTTCAAATTTACGAATACAATTAGTTGATATGGTTACATCCGTAGTTAAATAAATGGTACGACACATTTGCACAAACCCATATTGTGTATTATAGCTCCGAAGAAAATGTCAAAAAATAAGTTTTGAGTACACTACCCTTAAGTAAGTTTTCCTCATAAAAACAAATACATCATCTTGTTATGCTAAATAAATTCTCCTTATATATAATTTTTTTACAAATTTCAAATTTTCAAAAATAAGTTATTCTTATACTAATCTAAAATTGTTTATAATTTGTAAAAGTAAAAACGTATTCTTATTTATCACGAAAAACTTTATGCAGATACCCATTATAAACAGCTCATTCTTCAATGTCAATTCCGAAAAAAATTCTATAATTTGTCATTAGTAAGCTACTCTTAAATTAATTTAATTTAAAAACATTAAGAAACATTATTAATGATCATGTAAAGTAGTCCCCCATACCAATTTTGAACAAAATCGTTGAAGCTCTTTGAATGTTGTCAAGGAGCACATAGTTTGCAAACTGTACCTGTGAAATGTTACCTCCTACTCGCCCCCCTCCCCCTCCCTATTTAATAATCTCCATACCTCACAAAAAAAAGTTCGTTAATACCTGCCCAGTGAGTGTTCACTAATGTGATGACTATGGCTTTAGGTTTAATTTCCCGCACGCACAAAGAGCGAAAAGTAAGCTTTTGTTAACCAAACCATGGCTAAAGAATCTACGTTGTTAAATATCAGACGAACACATGGTAGTTCTTTATTCATTTGCCCATGT
Source organism: Timema shepardi (assembly GCA_902151425.1). NCBI lineage: Eukaryota > Metazoa > Arthropoda > Insecta > Phasmatodea > Timematidae > Timema > Timema shepardi. The sequence goes on along the minus strand of CABFVX010001044.1, from coordinate 179,952 downwards.
CAGCATGTTTTCAAAGCACAGATGCATGAATATACGGTATTTATTAACACGATAAATGTTATGCGAACGTGGAAAAGGGTAAACAAAGAGGTGTCATTTACTGTACCTTATTTTATATATCTAAAAAATAACAAAATTATGATCTTCATTATTAAAATGGTGAAAAACATTCAAAGGCACACTTTTAAATACCTTAGCTTATCCTTGCAACACTCCACGCCACGTCACTGCACTTGAGTAAAATGTACTGTACTTATTTACAACTTAGAGGAAAGCTGTGAGTTAAAGTCTAATTTTATGAAAGTTTCTGCGATTACAAAGAGCGCTAATATATTATTTCACAGCCTCTGCACGTCAGCAAGAGTTATATGGTTCAAGTCTAGTCGAAGACACCGAGTGAGGAATTTTTTTAAATAAATACGAAGTAGAGGTGGAATTATGTATAGTATAATCAGCTCAGGTGCAACACTTTAGCTCAGTCTGTACTGTAGCATGTTTGTCTATTGATGTAGGAGTCCCGGGTTCGATTTTTAGCATGGTGGAAAAAATTATAATTGGTAAAATGTGGGTTTATTATTTCACAATTATGAATTGACGGCTGGGGGCTGGATGTTATGTATTTTCTAGATTTAAGTTAGTTTATAAGGTCCAGAAAGTGTACGTTAAATACCTCAAATAAATAAACAAAATAATAAGCCCAGCTAGCTTACAATAGTAGTTTTTTAAGTCTGAGAAAATTAATAACACTTACAACATAAATTATGCTTAAAACAAAACTTTAAATTATACTTCAAAAGGGATTAAATGTTAAAAATATCTCTTTTATCTTCGTTTAGGGGCTTTCACTGTAATCTACCGCATGTAGCACCCCGGCTACCCCCCCTCTAAAAATATGGTTGCAGCCCTTAGTACCACCTATTAATAACTCCTCCTTCGTATAAATCACCTACATAAAAAATAAAGAATAAAAATAATCCCAAAGGTCTATCATTTGAGAATATAGATAGGATTTTTTTTTAAAAAGGAAACCGCAAAGAATCGACCTTCATTTCCACTGAATTTTCCATTTGAAATGTTGCTGTAAATCCCCTCTCGCGTGTTTGAGCTACAACTGGCGATGTTCCATGTTCTTCTGCCACCCCCACCCTCTCCCCCATCCTTTATTTGGTCCTGTGCGACACATTCTTGCATGCTTGGCGTTCATAAAACCGCAGGTTCAAAAGGAAAGGCTCTCTATACATATCTATATATACTAGAACCTCCTGGGGGTTGGTTTGAGAATGCTCGCTATGTTTAATATACGTTTCCTGTTTTTGTTGGATAGCTTTCGTCTGCTATGGGATAGTATCTAGTAGTCTACGTCTGGTGGGGTGGAACACCCCCCCCCCTCCTACTCCCAACCCCATCTTATCCTTGTCTTATACTATGTGGAACAACTACAGTATTTTACAGCTTTAAGATAGTTACGGCTCTTGTCTTTTGTATATTATTGCCCTGCATAGCGAGTATTGTTTGAATTTTCTCTTGAACGTTGTACACAAAGGTTTAAGGAAAGCTTACACCACCCTCCCCCTCTCTAAATACTTGGCGGGACTATCCACATTCTTCATGTGTGTGGTTTTTTTTATACACCTATTCATTTTGCGGAATCTGACTATTATATTATTATTATTATTATTATTATGGCTTAAAGACGTGTTGGAACAAATGGTGACCATTAGCGTATTACAAAAAACTTTCGCCACATTTTATTAATCACTAAAATGGCGGACATGAGGAGGCGAAAGATTAGGAAGAAATATGCCCACATTTACACGGAGGTAGAGAATAAAACCAGTTAGGGGAAAAACCACTAACTACACCCGATCGGGATTTGAGCTCTGTCACTATAAAATCAGAACATATGCGAGTTAATCCTTATCCTATGTGGGTAGCATAATAATATTAGTAATAATAAAAATAATAATTCACTTAAAACTACTGTCTGCTATATTAACTTGTGGGGTGCTAGTGAGTGCGAGTTTAGCGCACTAATCTTGCAGTTTTTATAGATTTAGCATAACATTTTTTTGGCTAAAATAAATCAAATATGTCTACCATAGAAACATAAGAGTTTAGTTTTCCGCACATGATATTCTCAACAGTTCTTGAATATCTCTCATGAGCATAGCGGCGTTTGGTGACAAACTTTTTAAATTAATAAAAAAAAGTTGTCATGGAATTCCAGGACATCTTTGACAGATATTAAAGAACTGTGTAGATTAGCATGTGCATAAAACTAAATTCTGTGTTTCTATAGAAGAAATATTTGATTTATTTTGGCCAAAAAATGTTTATGCTATACAAACAACAAAATACTACCCTAAAATCACACTCACTAGTACCCCACCCCTCAGAGGATGGAAACAGTGCCTTTAAATTTGCAATGAATGTACCAGAGTTAACATGTAAATGCAGTGGGAAAACTACAATGACAATTACAAATCATAAAGAACCACCCCATTGCACCTCTGACGGGATTCAAACCGAACACAACTCATGGGAGTAAGAGCTGAGCATGATAGTCGACCACTCTCTCGGCTAATCATTACAACTCTTGATGTCAGTCGGTAGCGTTTCTTGTTACTAAATTGTAACATTTTAAAACAGGTCTTATTCCTTTTGGTCAAGGGGGTACAGTATTGGGGCGAGGTCTGATAAAGAATTTGTTATTATTAAATTAAGCTATAATAAATCACTAATAAACAGATCTCTTGGAGGAAGCAGGGAATATAAATAATATAAAATTAAGGAATCATTGTGACCCTTGTGAGAAAACAATCCCTCTAAAGGTTGGGTATAGCTAATCTACGGTATGAGTGTAGGTAAGTGACAGCTATCAAAAGGTTCTTTATTTCAAACCTTGACTGGAAGTATTATTAGAGTTGTTTGATAACACCTTTGATTTATAATATAGTATTAGGCTTCTAAGCAGGTAAACATTATTTCCGAATAGGTTGAAATTAGTGACTTTCAGACAATGTTAGTAATAAATAACTTTCTTCTGTCACTTATCTACCCTCCCACCGTAGATGTGCTGTACATCTCTCTCTTAAAATCCGTATCACTGAAAAATAATGTGATGACTATGGCTTTAGGTTTAATTTCCCGCACGCACAAAGAGCGAAAAGTAAGCTTTTGTTAACAAAACCATGGCTAACGAATCTACGTTGTTAAATATCAGACGAACACATGGTAGCTATTTATTCATTTGCCCATGTCAGAATGTTTTCAAAGCACAGATGCACGCGTACACGGTATTTATTAACACGATAAATGTTATGGTAACGCGGAAAAGGGTAAACAAAGAGGTGTCATTTAATGTACCTTATTTTATATATCTAGAAAATCACAAAATTATAATGTTCATTATTAAAAAAGTATAAAAACAGGAAGGAGTTGAATTTTTAAATTTTATAAAATACTTAAGTAACATAGGTAGGCCTACAACTTTCACAGAAATTCCAAAATAAAGTAAAAAATATTCAAATAGACCTTGCAATATATTTATAGATAAATAATGGAGAATAGTAAGGGACCGTCCTTAAATTATGTAAGGGTTTCTGGGGAGAGAGGGCTCAGTATTTTCTCTTACGATTTCTTACGATGAAGAAAAGCGGGAGGGGTTCAAAATCAATTTTTTGGAAGATTATTTTTTTAATCAATGTTAATAGTAAGACAAAAAAAATTGTCACAAAATAACTATATTAATTATAAAATTTCACTTATATTTCATTTACTTATGATGTGCTACAACTAATTTTACTGCATTTAAAGTAGAATCCATTCTATAGTTTCATATCCCTCCCTGTGTTACCAAATCCTTATGCCTATGAATAACTAAACGATTAAAATAATATAATTTACCAAATCGTACAAAATTACCTAAGATAGAAGGTTGTTTATAATGGAAAATATTACAATCCTTTACCAGGGGGAAGGAAGGGAAGATTATAAAATCACGAAAAAAAAGTCTTACGTCCAACAGGGCTCATTTTCACTTAAAAAACTATAGTTTTGAGTTTTATATATATATTTTGCATTATTTTGTTTTCAACGATTTTTCAAGTATATTTAATAAGTTTTAGACTAGGCTTGATGAAAAAGGTATCTAGATTCAGCCTCACTCTAACAAAGAAAAACTAGTTTTTTATAGGCTCACAACAGAAAATAAAAAGATATTTGAGAACTGCTAGCAATGAACGTCCCTATTTACCTTGGCATAAGAAGTTTCGTAGTTTTATTTCCCCTTTTTCTTATTGACAAGACAAAAGATGGTTGTAGATGAAGGGCGAACGGGAATATAAGCTTAGGAAGAATAGTGAGGTAGTTCTAGAAAATGACACAGACAATTATATTTTATGAAGCCGTGTGATGGATGGCCTTACGGCGATTGATATTTTCGATTTTTCTCGATGGCCGAGGCGGTTGGATTAAGGCTAGTGAAATATTGATGTGTAAAGAGGTCCTCATGATAATTAACTATTTATCTTTCCGACATACTTGTATACCTTGGTTTTCTTACGACTGGGCATTTAAAACACCTTTTATAAAATACAAACATATTTTTTGGCGTCAACATCGATCACGTTTTGGTGTATTAATTAGTGTTGTTTAAGGTTTACTGGTGAAAGTTTTGAAAATGCCAAACTTTCCGAAAATGGCTTTAACTATTTTATTGTTTAAATATAACTATTTGTTAACTTTTTTGTTCAAAATTGATATAAAAAGTGTTTGCCATGATAAATAACAATGTATACTAACTTTTTGGATAAAAATCGTTTAGAGGTTAGCTTATCTATAGTCATATTTTTGAACATTTGATTTAAAATATGGTAGTTTACTATTTGTTAAAGTATACACATTTTGGTACCATTTATTTATCTGTGTATTTAAGATTTAATATGTAAATTACTTCACTATATTAGCACACGACTTACAAACAAACTAAAGCAGCCTAGGACAGTGCTCTCAGTTGCTACACACCCAGCCTAAGCACCCAATATATTTAGGCCTAATAACTGGAAGAAGATTTTTTTAATTTGGAAGTAGAATTGAATGAATCTCGTTTATTGAAGCATAACATATATTTAATCTCAACTATTTCTGCATGTATGAGTCACAGTGAAGGACATAATGAGATTCACTTATTGTTTTAACTTTCCCAAACAAGGGTACATTTGTGTCTTTTAGGGTTTACGATCCTGGCAGAAAAAAAACTAGCAGTATAGAACAGAAACTTTATCAAAATATTTATTTCACCCGTGTTGCAGTTTTTTTTAAGACGGTGAACGTTAACTGGACTGATTTTTCTTCTAACAAGGGAAATCGTACAAGGGGATTGGTCTCTTATTTTGGACCGTGGTGAGGGGCAAGAAGTATCCCTCGCGGTGGCAATTGGAGAAACACTCACGATCTAGCTGTCTTCCAGATCAGATGTGTGATAGGTTCGCGTAGTCAAAGATTATGGAGGTAAACCAGTCAATCCAACTCAACTTTCAATATTAATATTCATCCTTTAAATGTTAATCCGAATTAAAGTGTTGTATAAATTAACCCTAATCATTAATATGTTATCTTTAATTTAAATCAAACTTGGTATAGGCTAATCGTTGGTAGAGGACGTTAAAACTAACCGGCACCTAAAAACACTATATATAATATTTGAATCTAGCGCTGAGGTATAAACTGACGCACCTGAATCCAGGGCGATCAGATACACCAACCCGCTCAGGCTGGTTGTACACGTACCGATAATGTCGGTGTCGGCGGGACTGAAATTCCATGTAATCTTATGGCGAGGCTGTACCTACAGTATCCCTACGGCTTCTTTGGTGCTCACTGACAGCTCACAGCTGACTTCTTACAGTCAACATTTAGGTATATACCTAAGTTTTGACTGTCAGAAGGGACAGCTGCTAAACACATGTTTTTGCAGATCATCTGGTTCGGCTTAGGGATACGTAATTTGGTCTGGTAACTTTTTAAAGCTGTCAGCTGTCAGATGTGAGCTGTCATACAACACCAAAGAAGCCACGAGGCTACTGTACACGACAATATTATCAACGTTATCGTGGCGACCACCACCAACGTGTCCCAGGTATGCAGGTGGCCCCCTCGATTAATACACCGATATCGGCGTACAGAACAGTTGTGCGTCCGTCTCCGTGGTCTTGCACTGTTGGTAAGTCTTTCGAAAGGCTAAATATAGTTGTGTAATATTTTCTAAGGATAAAAATGACTAGCAGCTTTAAGTATGACATTGTGACCTTGATAGAATTGGTAGAGAACAGTGTGTGTTTGTGGGACAAAACAGGGGAGTAGTTCAAGATTCCTTGCCGTTACTATTGGGTGTTTCCAAAATTCTCTTTCACTTCGGTTTTAATGTCGTCTCCTCCGGAGATGAAAAAAAAACACAATAAAATAAACTTCCTATTTCACACTGGAGCCACAATCCTGTCGGCGTGTGTACAAGCACCCTGGTTAGTGTATTTACCGACACTGATAATATCGGTACGTGTACAACCTGCTTCAGGATCCAAACCAAGGACGTCGATGCGGTTAGATAGACAAGCGCTGTTAGAAAGTCAGCCAGGCCACACATTTTTTTCCCTTCACGTAGTATCAGTCTCACAAGAACTCACCCTCGAACCAAACAATCGATAATGGCAGTTTAACGTGGCACTACAAGGGGTAGTGTAGTGAATAGTTGCAAACCAGTTTCCGCGTAATTAGTTATCCCATGTAGGGCGGGCCTTTTGACATGTTCGTAGAATGTAATGCCATTCAGTGTATAGTTAACTTGGAATGCTCGTAGAATGTGATGCCATTCATTGTGTACCCGGTGTTTAATCAACTTTATATGCTCTTATGACCTGATACCATCCAGTCTATAATTAATTGTGTATGATCGTATGATGTGATACAATTCCGTGTACAGTCAGTGTTTAGTAAACTTTATATGCTCGTATGATTTGATGCCATCGAGAAGAACGAAATGCCATTTTTGTATTATAGGGTATGTGAATGTCTGAACTATTGTTAAATTCAAGAAGAGGGAACTGTCTTTCTTCTCTAGGTTCTGTGAACGTGTGAACTGTTGTGACATTCAAAAAGATCGAACTGCTTGTTTTATGTTCAAGATTTTATGAACGTGTGAACTGTTGTGACATTCAAGAAGATCAAACTACTGGTTTTGTGTTCTAGATTTTATGAACATATGAACTGTTGTGACATTCAAGAAGATCGAACTACTTGTTTTATGTTCTAGGTTCTATGAACGTGTGAACTGTTGTGACATTCAAGAAGATCGAGCTACTTGTTTTATGTTCTAGGTTCTATGAACGTGTGAACTGTTGCGACATTCAAAAAGATCGAACTACTGGTTTTGTGTTCTAGATTTTATGAACATATGAACTGTTTTCACATTCAAGAAGATCGAACTACTTGTTTTTTGTTCTAAGTTCTATGAACGTGTGAACTGTTGTAACGTTCAAGAAGAGCGAACTGCTTGTTCAGCGTTCTAAGTCCAGCTCGTGTGTCGATTAAACTTTAATCGTGATGCTGTTAAAAATGTATCGCTCCGTATTAGTCCCTTGCCGCTAGAATGGGTTAGAACTTTGCACAGTTTCACATAGTTGTCACAAAGCTTTATCTTTACGGAGCTCGTTTGCATTTCCGTGGAATTTAATGAAAATACTTTTGTAAACAATTTCGAGTCTCCAGGATGGCATGTGAAAACTAACTTTAAAATATGTTTCAAATATATATTTGTAGTTTTAAAATATTTAATTTTAAACTAAAACCCATCGTGAGGATAAAACAGAAAAAATGTCTAAAGGGCGCACCACACAAAGAAGTTAATCTCAGAGGTAGAATTAAAATGTCAAGTTACGGGATGTCTAACTTCGGGAGAATTATTTCCATGCAAAATTAGGTTGAGTGGTGGGATCCAAAATGTCATGAAGTTTTGAAAGCTAACAGATAGATAGACCCCTTCGTGAAAATTACCTTCCTTATTTCTCAACCTCTCCCGCTTCTCACCATTTTCTTTTCGTATATTCACTCTGCTGTTCCATTCTCGAAGTAAAGTATCTGGGAGCCGTCAAGAGTCTAAACTTTATCGGCTAATTGCCGTCTGCCTTGTGACGCTTTGGCTCATTACTTCGTGATAGACAAACTGGTCCGTGTACATTAAGGGGGAAATAAAACCTTTGGATACTATACAGGATGGCCAGACTCAGGAGAGATATAAAAAAATAATTGGAAATGTCAGGGAATTCATGACTGGTCAGAAGACTCGGGGAACTATCAGGAAATTGTGTAATTGATCAGAGAAAATTAAATATTTGTCTGTCTACAGCAGATAGATTTACCGAGTAAATTTTATTAAAAAGTAAAGTTTTGAATGGATTTCAAAAATATGTTTTTAACAAATTAACTATTTTAATTTTGGTCAGACCCTTATCAATTTTTAAATAAACACTAGTCATGTCAATTTGAACTTCTGAATCAAGAAAAAGTCGGGGAATATATTTTTACACAAATATTTTGCGCCCCATGTTTATGTTTTGTAAACTAAATAGATGTGAGATGAGAAATATTATTCATAATTTTTTTTTCTTGAAAATTTTCATTTTTGAAAAAAATTTTGTCCTGTAGAAGAAAAAAAAGGCCCGGCTATTTAAATGAAACAAATACAATAGAGATATTCAAAGTTTTAAAGTTTATCCTTCAGTTTAATTTTTCTTAAGAATGTTAACACCAGAAACATCAAATGAGTTACAATAAAGCAAAGACAGTGTTTATATTTATCTTTGCATAATCACGTGGTGACTACAGTGTTTGGTGGTTCATTTTGTCACTAATGTCGGTTCGGCTGTAGACCAAATATTTAAATACGTTTATTTTATAATAAAAGCCTTAAGAAATAAATCTCCACTCTCCTGGAACTATATAACAAGCCTTAGGAAAGTATAATCAGAAGCGTGATTGATAATATCATATCACTATGAAAATAATAACTATTTCCATATATGTTAACATTAGTGACTTTCAACCAGTGCTCACAATAAAAACCTTCTACTAGATGTCAGTTACCAACACTCATACGCTGGATAGGCTATAGGTTCCATCTCCCCAAGTCCAACCCATTCACATACTTGGTAGATGGCAGCTCGCAAGCTCCATTGCGACCAAAATTTCCATTTAAAATGTCCAGGAATATTTTCCTGTCTAAGTACTTGCAGGGACAAAAAACAAACATAAAGCTGGCTTTGCACTTGATCTGTGTTGACGAAGGGGTCACGTTTCGAATCCCGGCTGGGATCATTTGGTGTAGTTTCTCTCATATGATGTTCCTATAAACTAATATGTTCACGCTAATATGGGTGATTTTCCTTTAATATACCTTTCTAATATTTAGAATGTATACTAAGCCGTTAATCTCCCTTGTGTTTGAACTCACCATTAAAATTTCCGTTAAAAATGTATTATTTTATATTGTTACTAAAAAATACTGCATCGAACTCTCTCGTATCAGAGGATCAAAGTTTTTTTTTCGATGATATGAAGAGACATTTATTTTTATTTTTGGTTCATATGTTTGACACAAGTGGTTTTATCTCTCCGTGTCTTGCTCGAATATAGAGTAAGTCTACTTACATTTGCGTGGAGAGAGAGAGAGAGAGAGAGAGATTAGGATTTGAATCCCACCCCAATCTCTCCGTCATCGGCAATCCAGTATTTTGTAAGAGTTATGCCTTAGACCAGAAGAGGGCAGATTATTTTTAAACTTTTTAAATTTAGTCACAGGTGTGACGAATGAGAAGTTAAATTCGTCACAAAATGTAAAAATTGATAAATTAGGCTGCTCAATCGAACATTTAAGACAACACACACTTGAACAAGTATATTCACAATATGCACACTTTAACTACTTAGCTACAACTGTCTCGGATGTAATTGATGAGAGAATTGTTTGAATTGAATGTGTAAGAAAATTTAATGCGAGATTTGACCATCTTTTTTTATTGTCTGACACGTTTAAGTAACATTGGATGGATATCTGAACTCAATTCACAACTTAGCTCTGCCTCCAAATTGACTTCATCAATTCGAAATCTCTATTCTGATTTGACGAATATAATCGTAGAGAACACCGATTCACACACCCACGTTGAGTCAAACATGGGCCATAATTTCGAAATGCTCCATTTTAAAGTTGGGATATCGTTGTCAATCAAAATATATTTCCACATATCTGTGAATGAAGAATTTTGGGAAATTTTCAATTATTCCAGACTGTGACGAGAAAGCAAATCATCTTCAAGCCCGTGCTCGTCCAGAAACAGAAGGGTGGAAATTTCTTTGTTTGAATTAGTAATATAAAAGTGGAATGCATCATGCAATAATTTAAATGCCAATTTGAAATCATTGAAATCAGAAATAATGCAAGGGATTATTGCATGGTAATTTTGCGTCATTGACTCATTCAGAAAGAGGAATGTTTCCATTGATATGCAGGAAATATACACTTATACTACCCATCTATCTCAATTAGGAAAAAACTTTTAAAAAGAGTGAAAATATGTCTGCAGTAAAAATCTAATTATAGTTCTTTCATTAGAAAACAATTTTTTAAAAGCAAACCAATTGGAATATGGGAATTTTAATAATATACTCAAGTATTTTAAAGTTTTTATAACAAATTCTGAAAAAAATCCTACTGTGATTGTGCAAGTAGTTTACGAGAAACGGTGAGCTAATTTTTTTTAAGGATTTTCGAGTACTTGATCGCGATAAACATGATGCTGCTCAGATTTTCCCTGCAAGAACTTACGAAGTAATCGCGAGTCGCGCCACCAGTACTGGCGCACATACTAGAACTATAATATACTATACTAGAACCAGTAATGCCTCTTAACAAGACCTATAATAAGGGGAAATATTATGTTGCCATGTATTGTTGTGGTACTTGTCTCTTTGTAACTGACTACCACACACTGAATAGATTTTTCAGAAAAATCTACAACTGAACCGTCTTGTTGTGTTATATATTTCTTCGAAGATAAATGTTTTCTCCGTCTGTACCATCTTGACGATCCACAGTCTTATTGTGTCCTATATTTCTTTGAAACCGACTGTATCATACACAAGAGAAATGTTTTCTCCATTTGTACCATCCTGACGACCCACAGACCCTTTGAAATTGGATTACTTTCCGCAATCTGGATGGCGTTGCCCTTTCACCCAGGGCTGGGTTTGTTTTTACGCTTTATAATGGCTGAAAAAGATATACCTCCCGCCCCCCCCCCCCATCAGGCTTTTACAACACATTTTTGTTATAAGTTTGAACAAATTTTTTTATTTTTTTATTTAGTACCGCGTCTTACTACCCGTTCGGATTATACGCTTACGTAATAATTACGCTAATGGATTAGGAATTGGGAAGGTTGAATTTAGAGAAAGTGAACCCGCATTTTCGTGGAGGGAGAGTGGAAAACCGTTCAGGTAAAACCACCCCCAGTTCACCCGACCGAGATTCGAACCTCGATCTCCTCGTCCTCGGCATTCGAGCACAACATGACTAGCGCGTTAGCCAGCTAAGCCACCGAGGCGGGTCTGAACAATATAGTTATAGTTAATTGTTTGATCATTTTTGGTCATTTTAGATTTTTGGGCAATATTTTCTTTGTTTGCGTCATATTTGATTAATTTTTTAGTTATTTTTATGCCTTTATAGTGAATATGTATAATTTTGAATAAAATTGATATTTTATAAATTATTCATGCTCAAACAAATTTTTTCCAATACACAGTTGTTGGAATAAGAAGATAATGTTGGAAATAGACTTAGTATCCTTTGTGCTTGTATGTTTGTAAAGTACACGTTCCTGGTGATATAATACAATTATTATTATTGAACTGTAAAGGTTTGCGCTGGGAGGAGATAGCTATTACTCCTGGAGCATATATTTGTAAATCAATATTTTATCTAGCAGAATACGAGAATTTATTTGTTAAAAGCTTTTCATTGGACGTATATTTTTTTAGTTTCCATTTGTAAAACTTGTTATTGATTTAGTCTAGTTCATTCATTATGAGTTTTATTCATAATTTTAGGTCATTTTATAGGCCAACATTTGACCAATTTTTGAGGTCATCCAAGTCCGGGCCCTGGCCTAATACCAACAGTTATTTAATATTTGCCATGTACATTGCGTAATTTGATCAGCACTTTTCCATATTAAAAGTTATTGGTCATATCTCACTACACCCGTGACCAAAATCCAAAAAATGTTGGGATAACTATTTGTAGAAAATTAAATTAAATATTTATACTGAAGATATACTTTATTTATTTTGGCCAAAATGTTTTTCACTATAAAAACTGTAATAATAGGGGATTTAACCCGCTCTCCCTTTCGTCCCACTTAAAGCCCTAAAGCTCGTTTTTGACTGGATTTTATTTTATATAAAGGAGAGGTCCTTGTTCGAACCTTATCTGGGTACGTGGTGAATGTATTAATTAAAATCAAATAAAAAGCTTATAAGATCACGTGGATATTTAAAATATTTTGTGTATATTTGTTATTTTTCATCATTACAGCTGACTCATCAGGTTTGGACCGAACTCATAGTAACATACGAATCATATAACTTGAACAGTGAAAAAACATAATCACGAAGTGTGTACAGTGAAATGTGAGATCAACCCTTTTTAAATCCTTTTATTTTATTTATGAGTGAGTTGCTAAATAGAAGCCTCTGTTTCTAGCTAACGTAATGTTAACCCTACAGCCCCC
>CABFVX010001044.1:143342-164109 GCA_902151425.1 Timema shepardi | reverse complement strand
TATATATATACATATTTACATAGGCCTATATTTGAGATAACTAAGTTCCTAGCAAAGTGGTCAACAGTGTCGTACCCGCCTCGGTGACGTAGTTAGCTAACACGCTAGTTTCGTGTTCATCTAGACTGCCGAGGATGGGGAGATCGATGTTTGAATCTCGGTCTTGTTAACTGAAGGTAGTTTCCCCTAAATTGTTTTCCACTCTCCCTTCACGCAAATGCAGTTTCATTTCCTCTAAATTCAACCTTCCTAATTCCTAATCCATTAGCGTAACTAGTACTTAAGCGTATAACCCAAACGGGTAGTAAGACGCGGCGATAAAATAAAAATAAACAGTGTCGTGTTGTGGAGTGTTGCCAGGGTAAGTATAACTTGTTAAAATTGTACCTGTGATGTGTACTCAAAATCCAGATCCCCTATTCGAGCAATCATACTTTGGCTCTGCTTTACATACCTGCCGTAGGAATGTATATTCTTAAATAACTGGTCACTGAATGTTATACTGAGTGTCAAGAATAATATTCACAGGAACAGTTTTAACATGCTATGCTTTCTCTGGTAACACTCCACGCCACGCGTGTTCGGTTTTTCGGCTAACTGTACACTTAGCGTACCCTGAAAGACAGCAAACTTTGATTGGCGGATTGCACTATGACCCTATCTTATAAGCAAACCCGTACTTTGGTGACCCGAAAAGTATAAAATAATTAATTACCTATGAAATTACTTGAAAATTCTAAAAAAAAAGACCTAACAATTTTCAAAAAAATTTCACATAAGAATATTTTGTCTGTGAATTACCAAAATAAAAAATGAAATGTCATCAAAATCTGGGCCCTGTTTGTAAGATGTGGCATATTATAATCTGACGAGGTAAGATTGTAAACTTTCGGAGAAAACGGAATGTGTTAAACAAGAAGTTGAGTTAGTGCCTTCGAATAATTTTTAATGTGTCTGTCCGAGCTATTCACATTTAATCACACTAATGGGGCTAAGATGAAGATGGTAGCGTTTAGAGGAAGTGTGCCCGTATTTGTTTGGAGGAAGGTTTAGGAAAACAATCTTAAGCACACCCAGCCAGGATTCAAACTTCGACCTCGTTGTCGTTTACAAACCAAATAAGACGAGCTTAACGTTTAGTCCGCGCGCCCACTGATATGGGTATCACCGTATAGTCATTTAATTTTGACCCATGAATTTAGCAATTTTTAGCACCGCGTCTTACTACCCATTCGGGTTATACGCTTTAAGTACTAATTACGCCAATGGTTTGGGGATTGGGAAGGTTGAATTAGAGGAAGTGAACCCGCATTTGCGTGGAGGGAGAGTGGAAAACCATTTAGGAAAAACACACCCCCAGTTCACCCAACCGATATTCGAACCTCGATCTTACCGTCGTCAGAAGTCGAGCAGCTCAACACGACAAGTGCGTTAGCCAACTACGCCACCGAGGCGGGTTTGACCCATGAACAATCTTCACAATTTATATATGTTTGGGTAATGAATTAATTTAAAAAGGCTTACTTAACCTTGCTTGCTGAGAACAAATGAGAATGTATTATTATTATTATTATTATTATAAGCACCACGTCTTACTACCCGTTCGGGTTATACGCACTTACGCTAATGTGTAATGGTAGGGTGATTGTGAGATTAAATGAAGGACCTACAGTTTAACGTGGAATCCGAACCACGGTGGAGGCCTGGCATTCCCCACATTCACAAGACGTCTTGTCAGAGGTGAAGGAAGGGTTTGGTAATCAGATAAATCTTTGCCGGGACCGAGGATTGAACCCCGGCCGCCAGAATGGAAGTCTGACACCTTACCCCTAGACCGCCAGGTCACCCACAATGAGAATGTAAAACAACGATGACTTGATAGTACTGTAATTTTATATTTATCTGTCCTCACTTTCGCCATTCAGCCCTTTTAATATTTTCCCTTTTAAATATATATTTTTGGGTCGTTTAATACGCCTTGGTTATTGTTGCATGAGTCTTCCTGAATTAAGATTAGGTGAAAAAAGACAAGCGTTTTTTGCAATTTTAATAAGTAATGCTTTTTTTTTTGGGATCAGAATAAATAAAATATGGCTCCAATAGAAATATAGATCTAAATTCTCCTCCCATGGGTGTATAAACATGTTCTTAAATATATGTTAAAGGTTGTCCTTGAATTTAATGGCAACTTTTTCTTTTCATTTAAAAAATTGTCTCATCTAATGCCGCTATGCTCATGACAGATATTCAAAAACTGTTGATATCACCATGTGAAGAAAATTAAACTCTTATGTCTCTACTGAAGCAATATTTTATTTATTTTGGCAAAAAAAAAAGTTTTGCTATATAAACTTCAAAAACACTGGCCTTTACTCGCGTCCACTACACTCCCCGCTAAGTACACAGCAAACCGTACCATTTCCTTTCTCTTCTCTTGAAAAACGACGGGCCTTTAGTCAAACTCCAAATGGAGTCGTAATACATTTATATCATTAGCTCCCTTCCCTCGTCTTACTACCTGTTCAGGCTGTCAGATAATTTATGTCTATGTGTTAGGGAAGAAGAAAAGAATATTTAGAATAAGTGTAACCGCATTTTCATAGAGGCAGAATGCAATATAGGATTGCTAATGAAAAAACATCCCAGTACAAACGGCTGTAATACAACCAGACCTTCTCGTCATTGGTAAATTTAATATTACACTACTGGTTCTTTTGTCTGCGTTCCCACGTCATCATGACTTTGATTTACATACAACTGTCTTTAGTATAGTCAGATTGGCATAGAAAACACATTTTAGAGCCAATAATAAATACTTTAGAGTAGGAAGCATAGTCCATTTATCCAGCAGCCATCGCAATCGACATCATCTGTCAAAACAGTAAGACTACAAAACATGAATACGTATGATTATATTAAAGTATCTCTAGTAGCTTTTCGAACTGTCTGATAAAGTGCTTCCCATGGCAGACTAATTATAGACTTGTAGTAAATCCCACATAAGAACATAATAAATATATGGGAGCTACCGCTGTCACTAGAGTTCTGTAAAGATTATCGAGCCGAACTCACAAAATCCACTGCGCAAGCACCTGAATCCTCTCCTCCAGATATATTAGCTCTCGACTATGTATCCGGAATTCTAGACAGATGAAACTGAGCCCCGCTTGAGTTTTGATGCAAGATTCTCCTGAATCGTAATTTATGTTCTTTAGAGCCGAAAGTATATTGCTATGTTAGATATTTATGGTATTCTTATCCTAGCTCCGCGTTCACAGAAATAAAACATTTTGGTAGATGATTTATTTTATTTATTGTATCAATTTATTATGTTTGGCCAAGTCAAGGCTGGTTTGCCTTTTCTTATGTATCGACTAAATAATCCTTATAATAACAATAATAATCATATTAACATACATATTATAGACTAGCAGAAGTACCCCGCGTTGTAATCCTTTGCGTGGTTACCTCGGGAAACGTTTTTCTTTGCTTCAAACAGACAGAAAAAAACCTCTTACAATTTATTTATTCCGATCTAGTTTTTAATTAATTTAAAATAATCATATCCAAAATTTAAAATTATGACTTAGAGGTGCGCACAAGTTCATGCACAGGAGCTACTGGTATTAAAATTTCAGACCTCTGCCTGCGGTAATTATCACGCAATGCTCTAACAAACATTAAAACTCTTCAATATATTAATATAGAAAATAAGCAGATGGGAAAAGTTTTGATTATTTAAATTTAGCTTATACGTAGAATAATAATAATATTTAGCACCACGTCTTACTAGCCGTTCGGGTTATACGCTTTTAAGTACTAACTACCCTAATGGATTGGAAATTGGAAAGGTTTAATTAGAGGAAGTGAACCCACATTTGCGTGGAGGGAGAGTGGAAAGCCATTTAGGAAAAACCACCCCCAGTTCACCTGACGAGATTCGAACGTCGATCTCCCCGTCCTCAGCAGTCGAGCTCAACACGACTAGCGCGTTAGGCAACTACGCCACCGAGGCGGGTCTTACGCGTGGAGCTAAAACATCTATTTGATGCACATCTAATTTTTTTTACGTATTAACTAATTCTCATTTACGTCATTTTTAATTATCAATGCCTTAATTCACTTCTTCTTTTATTAGAACTCGTCCCATATCTTGCACCAAGGTTTCAACGTGTTAACCGACCTGGTCGCATTTCTTAAAGTGATTGTACAATGATAATGATGAATTTTTAAATAGCAAGAAAACTTAAAAAAAAAAGTTTGCCTCCACAAGATTATTTTGAATATTGGATAACGTAAACCTGTAAAATAAATAGTTTTAGATATTACTATACTCAATACGATCACTTAGATCATTCAACTTATTCTATTAATGGAACGTTCTTAACCAGCTTCGGTTGTACAATGTTTTAAGGCATCACTCTCGCAATATGATGAGAAGATCACGGTTCGAATCTTGCTCAGGTGTACTGAAGGTGGTTTTTACTTTTCCCTCCACAAAAATGGGGATGCACTTCTTCTAAATGCAACCCTTTTCATCGATAACACATTAGCTTAATTCAGCTCATATACGTATGATCTGAAAGGGTATTAAGACTTGGTGTAAAAAGTTCTAAACGTCTTGTTCGATTTTGTAGAACTAGTAACTACCCAATTAATGTTGCTCTACTCTCCGAATTGATTAGTCTGGTAAAATTAATGTCGGTAATATCTTAGAGATGGGCTTTCAGAACAAGAAGTGTACCAAGAAATTCGTAAACTGTAAACACACTCAGTAACGTAATAACGTAATTCTACATTGTGTTTACGCACATTGGTTTAAATAATTTTTTTATTATATTGCTTAACACCGCGTTTTAATACCCGTTTGAGTTATAATCATCTTATGACCTAACTACCCTAATGGTTTTAGGAATGAAGAAGTTTATATTAATAGCTGTACCCACATTTGCGTGAAGAGAGAGTGGGAAACAGTTTTGTGAAAACTACCCTCAATGCACACCCGACCGAGATTCGAACCTTGATCTTCCCTTCATCAGCAGTCTAGCCTACTGCAAGAGTAGCGCGTTAGACCATGCGGCCTCCGAGGCGGGTAAATAAAGGATTCTTATGAATACTAAAACGATATAAATCAGCAAACTTTTTACTGTCCCGTGTAGAAAAGTATTGTACTAATGAGCGCTTTTTAACCTTGAGATGATGATGGATATTAACGTTTTATGTTCTCTTTAACTAAAAAATGTCGGTCCTATCATAGCTGTCTGTCTGTACCTTTGTCTATATATTCCCGAGGTTACAACCGAAACGGTTTGGTGGATTTTGTTCAAACTAGATATTTAGAGGTTAAATGGCCATATCTCGAGGACAAATCATGATTTTTATTCTCACTCAAAAAATTGAGGGCAGTTTATTAATTACTGTTTTTTCCAAAATGGCTTTAATAATTTATTTGTTCAAATGAGATATATAAGATGCTATTTTATATCATAAATAGCTTAGAGATAATTTTAAAATTTTCAAACATTTCTCTGATAACTTGGTTCAGAATGCATATCTGGAAAGAGTTTCAGGCCTACATATAAAGTGTGTATTAAAACAAATATTAATACAGGGTGGTTTACTGATTTTAGAAAACTTGAAATATATTTATGAAAAAGTATGTGTGATTTTGATGTATTTTGACCTATTCTGTACTATACCAAGCTCAGGTATATCTGAATTTTAATGCTAATTAGGTAAGGATGAAGAAAGTAGAAATTGTAGAGAGTGTATCGGCATTTGCATTGGTGAAGAGTGTGATTTTTTTTATTGTGAAGAACACCTACACCAGGCCTAAAATCGAATTTATCATACCGGAAAACCAGATTGAACGAGACTGATTTAAACAAAATTAATCAAATCCCCTAACTGAAATAATAAATCATCCGTCGATGTTAAGTGATTCGGAAATTTATGAAGGTATACATTTTAGTTTTAAGATTGATAAATTTAGAAGAAAATATATATTGCCATGAATCATTTGTTAGTAAGTAATTAACTACTTTAATGGTTGATATTTTTATATAACAATTTGTGTTATCATTAATTCCGCCATTATTTCATAAATCTTTTTAAAAGGGCTATGCGACTTGCAGTCTTTTCAAGCAACCCACAATCTGCTCTCATTAAAGACACGGGAGTAGGGAGAGGAATTTTAATGAAATGCATCATCTTCCTCCTTAAGAAGGCGGGAGAAAATTACAATAAAAATCTAATTACATTCTACCTTTTATAGAATACAATTTTTATTTTTGCTGTCAACCTTAATGATATTTCACTTTATTATTTGTGTTATTTTCTAGGTATTGATTGACACCATCTATCAAAAGGTATAGCTGGAAATTACGTGAATTTACGTATTAATATATAAAGGTAGTCTTAGTATATTTTGTGAACTGTCAGATAATGCAGTTTCTACCGTATTCTTACCTTATAATCCTATTTATAATGAGCAGTAATTCAGGGAGGAAAAACCATAAGATGATTATTATGTACGAAAAATCATGTGTCACATGTCATCTTATGACGGTTAAATATTCTAGCCAGTGAAACATATCAACACTATTTGATGGCTTGATTAGCTCCATATTCTTTTGGAATATACACATAATCTTTTTTTTCTGGGGATAGATAGAAACAATCTGCACCCTACACATTCAAACCACAAAATGTGAATCAAGAAAATGTAACATATCATGTTATGGCTTCCCCCCCCCCCTCCCTTCCACTTAATTACTATAACAAAGCTATAAGATACGAGAGATAATTTTAAACCTACAAGTTCAATTTCCTCCTGTGGAACCTAATTAGGAAATCTCTCTTTGTGGACTTATTTAGCCAAGAGCGCGTTATTTTCACATGTGGTCGCTGTACGAAGTGTTAAATGTAAGAACAGGCTAAGAGACGAATCCATAGTCTTGGGGTTCAACCAATTTCTCAGTGCACGAATAATATTCAATTCAGGTCGAATGTGGGACTAACTTACGTCTGAATATCGACTATATATACGGTTCAAAGGGTGTTGTTACACTGTCATATTTCTTTTATAAAAGGAATATATTAATTTTTTTATAGACTATACGATAAAAGATTTGAGACAAGGTTTTAATATGTGTTATTGAATATTACATATTAGTACATTAAAATAATAATTTGTACAATATAATGTTAGTAAAAAACTGAAAGTCACTCGTGTCAAAAACATTTACAAATGGCAGTTGAATTTTTAAAAAATCACCAAAGTTGTTTAATTAATTAAAAGAAAAAAAACACTTGTGCCATAGCCTAAGTGTGGGGTTGTCAAATAAGAACATATTTTATTCATTTTATACAGATGCATTTTTAACAGCTTTACATGTATGTTTTATTAACAATATATAATCTTATAAAATAATTTTAATTAAGCTTCAAAGTTAATATATTTACCTTATCATATCATGTAACTTTCATAAGATAAATATTACCGTGAAATGGACTAGTTCCTTAAATACAGTTTTATAAAAGAGAGGTGACCTGGAGGTCTAGGAGTAAGGTGTCAGACTTCTATGCTGGTGGCCGGGGTTCAATCCTCGTTCCCGGCACAGATTTATCTGATTTCCAAACCCTTCCTTCACCTCTGACAATACATCTTGTGAATGTGGGGAATGCCAGGCCTCCACCGTGGTTCGGATTCCACGTTAAACTGTAGGTCCTCCATTTCATCTCGCAATCACCCTACCATTACACATTAGCGTAAGTGCGTATAACCCGAACGGGTAGTAAGACGCGGTGCAAATAATAATAATATAAAAGAGACTCGGAGGTCAGCCATTCCCCTATTCGACATGAACTGCTTGTTATTCATCTACTGGTAGATTGGTTTAATCCCTACACCTAGACTATAAATACGGCCGTAAGTCTTACATAAAGGGCGTATGGAGTCCAGTAAGGAACTGGAGAAATATCTACGGGCTAGCTCTCCTCCACCCTCAACTTCCTCTCTGCTTTTAATCAGAGTGGGTGCCTTCTTTCACCTGACACATCCAGTAACCAGCATCCCTTGCGGTCTCACTCGACCAGTCTGTAAGGTTAAAACCTTTTGTCCCAGTCCGGGAGCAAATGCAATTAGGATCTGTCAGCTTGGATTAGGAATGCAGCAGACAAGAGCAGAGCACCCACAGGTAGGATTGGCAGCAGGACTAGTAGAGCCGGCAGACCGGGGCTTAGTGGGTGGGGGGTGAATTTTCCATTTGAGGGGTTCTTCATCAAATCCCGCTCCTTGCCCTGGCCTTTTATGATAGACTACTTGTCCAAGTATCTACAGTCCGATTCAAATAGGAAGAAACCTTTTTGACAGTTACAAAAGATACTATTTTTTATATATTCACACGTAAAATCGTGTGCTATATAGCCTACAGTATTTTTTATTTGAGGTGTTTAACGTGCAATTTATGAATATATTGATTATATCAGCACACGACTTATAAACTAACTTAAATCTAGAGCAGACACAACATACAACCTCCAGACCGTTAAATTATCAATGGGGAAGGAGGGGGGAGGGGCACATTTCATCAATGATACAGTTTTCAACCATGCCAGTAATCGAAACCTGGACCCTAAGCTCGGTAGACAAACACGCTACCATCTGAGCTAATGTCTCGGATAAATGTTATTATAAAACTTATAAAATAGTAATCTAGTAGAATGTTATCAATGAAGTTGACAAAAAAATGTTTTTGCATTTTTTAACAGCTTCTTCCTACCAGAATTCAACTATAATAATCATTAATGCCGCTTTTACCTAAAGGAGGGCCTATAACCTAATACAATAGTATGCTTGTATGGACACTAAACACTAAAAAAAAACTCTTAAATATTTGTATATTATTTAAAGCACTATCATTTTTATATTAAAAACTATTTAAACCACCTGAGGGTGGACTGATAGAAGTGGGGCTGGGATTTATGAGTCAGTCATTGAATGACCTTGCTGCAAGGTGTGATATCAGTCCTAGTAAAGGTTGGGTTCTCAATAGAGAATCGTTAAAATTTTCTGTTGTGAGCTTCTGAAAATTAATCTGTTAAAGGAAAGCTAAATCTAAAGCCCTATTTTCATTAAGACTAGTCTCATAAGTTAACAAATATGCTTAGAAAGTCGTTGAAAGCGAACTAATGTCACATTTTCACACAATTTTTTAATTTACTATTATATATATTTTATTTAGCACCGCGTCTTACTACCCGTCCGGGTTATACGCTTTAATTAGTAATTACGCTAATGGATTAGGAATTGGGAAGGATGAATTAGAGGAAGTGAACCCGCATTTGCGTGGAGGGAGAGTGGAAAACCATTTAGGAAAACCCACCCCAAGTTCACCCGACTGAGATTCGAACCTTGATCTCCCCATACTCAGCAGTCGAGCTCAACACGACTAGCGCGTTAGCCAACTACGCCATCGAGGCGGGTTTTAATTTACTAACAACACATGAAACATAGGGGTGTTGAGGAAAAAGAGCCCTGTTGGAATCCTTCTTCTTTATTTTGGCTTGAACCATATTTTGGATTAATGCAAAGTAGAATTTAATATTGCGTTATAATCGAACGTATGCGCGGCAATTTCTTGCTTACCAAGGTGGCCGCCTAATGAGGGCCGTAAACCGCAAAGAGGAGCTCCTGAGAATATGAAGCTATTACAAAATCTTTAAAAAAAACTATTAAAATGCCTGACACACTGGCTGATTGATAGTTGAGGAAGTAGAAAGATATGTTGCAAATTAAATTATTTTCTGAAAAAATTGGCTAAAAAAGTAATTACGTATATATATTCATATTATAAGATTATTCTTAACATAGTGTGATTCTTATTGGAATAATCGCTTAGAAAATACGAACAAATATTTTTATGTTCAACATTGATAATATTTGACTATATTATTAATATAATTTTAAAGTTATTGATTTATACGTATATATATATAGCGCCATGGCGTCAGCACGCAAGAGATCAATAAGCCTACCACCGAATGTTAGCGAAGATAGTGCCAACATTTGTGGATAGGGGATAGCCGATATATATTATAAAATTAACGCTCCAGACCACATGACTTGACGTACGAAGAACCCTACTATGCCATCTGTTTGAACCTAGTCGAAATTAATGTAAACAGTAAAATAAGATAAGAGGTAATCCACCAGGTAAACGAAACATAATAGCTTACCTGGCACAATGCTGAAAATATTGGCAGGGCTGTCCGTATCTTTGATTCTGATCCAGATACTGGCGCCTCGTTATCATATAGGACTATGAACAAATCATCTTTTTTCCATCCCTAACCTCTAGATTAATAACTGCATACAGTTTATGTTTTTAATTCGACGTTCAAGGGAGTCTAAAAAAATTTGAATCAACCATTTTCTTGAGTATCTAGGCAGATGGTGCACCATAGATCAATAACTTCAAAATATGTTACATATAACCACACTAACATTTTATATGCGAAGGCTACACGGGAAAAAAGAGGGAAGATGCATTACACATCTACCAGGACAACAACTTTTAATCTGTGTCTAGCTCTGTAAGGATCCCAGCAAATACTAATAAAAAAAATCTATATATGACAGAGATACCTTTTAACCATAATATAAAGTGTTTTATAAAGGTATCATGATTGTCTAACATATCGTAGCACTAACTCAATTTGAGCTAAAATTGGATCTTCCCCATTTTCCCCCTGTACCTTTCATATGCTATATAAAGCACATATACACAGTTTATACATGCATGAAAAAACAAGAGAAATCTAAACGCAAAATATAAAAACCTGGACAAATTAACATAATAAAATCGCATACTTAAATATGAATTGATGAAAGTCGAACCAACGCATCCCCTATATTAGGATTCCCGCTAGCCGCCGGTGAGTAATTCCCAGCTTTCTCATTTACTGTGTGTCAATAAGCTGACTCCGACTTTATTTGACATTTACAATATATGAGGGGGGGGGGGGTAATAAATAGCGTTAAGCTAGGTTTGAATTGAGTTGACTCTACATGTTTGAAAAAAAATTAACATTGTATAGGCTTCAAATTATCCAAATATTTCTTTATAAAATTTGAATTAAATTTTACTTCAATGATTTAAATGGAAATTCCATCGAGAATCATCGTGGTTTAGAATTATCCATTTTTTCTAATTAACCAATGTCAAATCAGCCAAATTCTACTGTAGATACAAATAAATAAATAAATATGTATCAAGAGATGTATAACATACAAATAAATATATATATTTGCTACTCCCTGTGCTATCCACACTTTTATTGCAATAATTGGTTATAAATTAGACAACTATAAGCTATAGGAAATGGACACATGTTTTAAAGAAGGGAGAGTGGAAAACCAATTGAGAAATAAAAACCTCAGTACACCTGGTATAGATTCGAACCCAGACCTCCCACTAGTAGGCCTACACTTTTAACAAAATCTGCATACCCTGAAATTTCTCAACAACACGCCACTGTCTGAATTGCTTCAGATTCAAAACCGAGTCCACCTAAACGGAGTGTACAAGTGTTTGTAGAAGGGGGTGTGGAAGTGGGAGGGGTGTATTAGTCAAGGTTTCATTAGCGAGGAGTAAAATGGGTGATGGATTCACCGGTGGCTCAAAATATCACCGATGCGAGATTAAAAAAAAAGTTCAAAGGGCGTGGCTCAGTCCTTGACCTATACCACGTGACCGATGCGCTTTTGTTCGTAAAGATTGAGAGAGTTGAGACTGCCAAGTGTCTGTCCTGACCTAGTTGGTCTAATGGGGGAGGTAGGCTTGGCAAACTTACCAAGAACATGTCGCTAGAATAATCTTATCATACGGCTGAGCGCTCCTAGCTCTTAAGGTCGCTGATGTGATAAGACTTGGAAATCATACGTTGCGCGGACGAATTCCTTCGAAACAGCCTAGAGTTCCTCTTGGCTGTAACTTTAGATAGGCTTTTATAGGTGTTAACCAGTCTCGTTTTTCAGAGTACTACCTGGGTAAGCAAAGTTGGTTTAAATTGTTCCTATGAATTGTTTTCAATACTCGGTAGAACTCTAATTGATCGGATATCAACGTAGATACATTCCCATTTGATGTACGTAGTGTTATTATTTGTATTTGTCAAATGGGGACCGAGGGAAGGAGAACATATCACAGGTACAGTTTCTATAAACTCAGCTTACCCTGGTGGCAGCACCCTACTATACCCCACTGGGGTGACCATAAGTCTAGACTTTGGTTCGATTCCGAAGCGGTTGGGGGTGAAAGAGGGTGGAAGAACATATTTAATATCTGTTAAAGACTCACATCTGTAGACACGCGAACTTAATGTCAAATTATTCATTCTATTATGGTTTGTCTGTGATAGATTTATATTGTTAGAGGTATAATGAGGGTGGTTTTTGCTCAATTATTTTCCAATCATCATCCTGGCAAATTTTGGTACTTCTCTCGCCTTCATTACCCTTTTTTTCATTCAAATTGAATTTGTATGGTTAAATGCTGATAACCTGGATGGCTAATAAGACGCTGCGCAAAAATAATAATTAGAGTGATGGTTTGTCCTGTTATCAAATTAGTAAATAGGTGTAATTAGCTTGATTGATGATGTATTACACATTTTGACAGTTCAGAAATGTTTTATTTTATTTGGGTATGAAATTACTAAAACCAAAAAGGGGGAAATAACTATAAATGATTATTTAAATTCGCCTCCTAAATTTTTATTGGAAATGGGTTCTTCCTTTTTAAACCAATTTGGTGACCTGGCGGTCTAGGGGTAAGGTGTCAGACTTCTATGATGGTGGCCGGGGTTCAATCCTCGGTCCCGGCAAAGATTTATCTGATTAACAAACCCTTCCTTCACTTCTGACAAGACATCTTGTGAATGTGGGGAATGCCAGGCCTCCACCGTGGTTCGGATTCCACGTTAAACTGTAGGTCCTCCATTTAATCTCACAATCACCCTATCATTACACATTAGCGTAAGTGCGTATAACCCAAACGGGTAGTAAGACGCGGTGCTAATAATAATAATAATAATAATAATAATTTAAACCAATTAGATCTTTGTTTTATCTGTATTGTAATATTATAAAACCTATTATTAGTATGCTAACTAAGCTCATCTCATGTATAATGCTCTCGACTCTGATTCATAAAGATGGAGTTCAATATTAACCGGTTACGCTGATAGTGATGCTTTTTACATATTTTTTCTATACTCCTTCCAGAAGAATGTCAAGGATGCAGTTTTTAAAATCTTTCTCATATCAACACCTTCAGACTAAGTTGTTAGTAACATTGTGCTATTATCTACTTTGTTAAATATCTGTAACCTGTATCAAAGTTAGTAAGTTATAGTCATATCGACATAGTAAGAACCTATTACAACATATAAAAAAATTAGAATAGAGTGACCAACATTGGTCAAAGCTCACTATAAAACTTACATGGGTTGAAACTAGGACCATCTGTCGATGATAGGAAGCTTAGAATATTTTTAGCACCACATCTTTCTATCCGTTTGGACTATACGCTAATATGTTAGGGATAAAGAAGGTTGAATTTATAGGAAATTGTACCTGAATTTGCATGGATGGAGAGAGAAAAACCATTCTTTAAAAAACCACCCTCAGTACACATAACCAGGATTTGAATCCCCAGCTTCCCGTAATTGGCAGTACAGTCTATGGCGCCTTAGACCATGCCGTCACCAAAGCGGGTTTTGTAATATTAATATTTGAAGGTGTATTTGTGACCTTTTTAAATTACTATACCCCGACTATAGTAAAATATTGATTTCGTGAGCATAGACATAGTACATTAATACTGTAATTTAAAGTAGATTAAAAATATAATAAAATATATTAATGTCTTGAATGGTATGTTCGCTTTGTGACAGGTTGATTAACATTTCTCTAATATTTTCGTTCATTTGAACTTCAGGCAGGACCTTGAATAATGAAGAACAAAACATAAAATGACGGTTATTTGTCGCTCGTATTGGATGCAGACGTCGTTTCTCGACCTCTTATTCCCTCGTCGGGAGCGGAGTCGTAAAACCGGTGCCCAGCGCCGAGAAGTTGAGCGACGCCTGGACCGACGACTGACGTCCACCCTGGTTGGCGCCGCCAATAATGTCATTCTCCCGGACGAGTGCCGGGGTTTTTATCCACACGGATTTTTCGTGCCCGGGGAAATAGTCTGGACGTCCGCACTAAAATTGATGGCCAGCCATTTTTCCGCCGATTGGCTTTTCCTGCGAGGCTATACATGTTTTAACTCATGTACAGTAAGGACCTGCCTTGAGTCTCGTAACGGTCAATTACATTTTTTTTTAATGGTATGGTGCATCACACATACTTTATGGATCCTTTACCTAAAAAGAGGAGACATTTACTTTTAAAAAATCTCGTGAGATATGTAAAATTAAATAATATATATATTTGCAGAAACATAATGAAAAATAGAGCATCATATTCACGAACTACCATACATGAAGTAATAATACACTGCTACAGAAACATTCTAAGAAACAAAGGGAACCTCACTGTTCAACAAAGAGTAAAAGAAACAACCCACCACCACCTCACATATCCCAGACCACCGTTTAAATATATTTTCTGAAAGCTCGGAAGAATATTGGATTTATACAGATATATTTAAAAAAAAGCATTTTAATTTTTGGTAGTATTTCAACCAGCAATGTTAAGTTAGTTAGTATCTCAAAGATTTTCGGTGATATGATCAAAACTGGGGATAACTCACGTCATTTTCTCGGTAAAATGAGATGCACCATTTTGTTTGTTATCTCAAACAGTGCCTGGATACGATTTTTAATCAAAATCTTTAGAGCCGATTTTGATAAAAATCGCTTTTTTTCCCCCTCTCCTTTGGCCCGTAAGTATGGTTGGATGGATGAATCTAAAATACCCCGCTGGAGAACCTTATAAAAACGTTATAGATAATAAGTTTTATCCCGATGAACACTTGGAAAAGCTATGCGTAAGACTATTTAAATATGCTATAAAATTCCATTATTGTTTTGGCGCTTCACTACGCTTACAGATTACACCATGGTCCTATCTTATACTCTATATATATAAAAAGGTGACCTGGCGGTCTAGGGGTAAGGTGTCAGACTTCTGTGCTGGCGGCCGGGGTTCAATCCTCGGTCCCGGCACAGATTTTCACAATCACCCTACCATTACACATTAGCGTAAGTGCGTATAGCCCGAACGGGTAGTAAGACGCGGTGCTAATAATAATAATATACTCTATACAATATAGGGCATAGTGAATCCAAGGCCGGAGCCATAGCCCGAAAGTTGACACATAATATTGCCATATATACGCTACAAACAAAACAAGAAAACGAATTTTCACCGCCATCCTAATGTTTAAGTACAATTTTAAAAATAGTGTGTGATTGTGTTCAATCTTGTCTACGATTTTAGTAGCAAGAGCCTTTAAGAAGATTCAAATATATTTGTTTGCTGTACAAATTGATAACACTTTACTATATTATTAGTGTTATTTTCTAAGCATTGATAATATCTATCTACTAAGGTATGGGTCCTGGGTTCAGTTCCTGGTATGACCGAAAAATGTATCAATGATTAAATGTGGATTTCCCCTTTAACAATGATGAATTGACGGCAGAATGTTGTATCTATTCTAGATTTAAGTGATTCCATAAGTCGTGTACTGATATAATCAGTCGGTTCAGAAAGTACACGTTAAATACCGCAAATAAATGTAAATATGAAATGATAATATCCATAAATGTGATCGCTGCTTATCACATGATTTGTTATAATTATATGAATACTTCTGTGAAAACAGTTTTAGGTAACTTTAATAACTGTCAAAAAAGTATCTTCCTATCTGAATCTGATTGTAGCCAGGGTCGTTGGAATAGCTGAGCTACTGCCCAGATCAGTCACAACCTCACCCTCCTTCGTGACATAGACCACTCTTTTCAATGGTCTACCTCTGTGTGTTTCATAGACATAAAAGTCAAAGTATTCAATACATTAAGCGTATAACCCGAACGGGTAGTAAGACGCGGTGCTAAGTATTATTCAATACATTGAGTCAGGTTGGACATATCTTTATTTGAAAAATAAACAATTGTGAACTATATGAGCAGGAGTGATTCAACCATTTTTCCAAGCACACATTTTTTTAAATCTCCAACCTAATTAGAGGAACAAGAAATCACCGGTATAACTATCCAGGTTTGGTCAACGGTGGCAGAACCTTATTGGTTTCGACAGAATTCCCAGGACCCTCCCGAGGCAAACGTTTGGCAATTGAATGACGCTATTGGAAAAGTCCTCGCCTAGATTATTTTTTTGGAAATTATACTTCTTTATAATCTATTTAGAAGTGGTCTTCCCTCGTATTTTTTTTAAATGTCGATGACTCTATAAGTTTAATAAGTTATTTAAACTGGTCTTAGGCTGATTTTTTTTTTAATTCGACATCTTTGGAAGCTATTTGAAGTTGGTCTTTAATCGTATCATATTCGAAAATAAAGAGGAGAGTGAAATAAATATAGAGGTGAAAAAATCTATTCTAAAAGGAAACACTATTTTCATGAAACATTGCCCCTCCTCTACTTCCCATCTGCATTTTTTTTATACCTTTGCCACCACTGACCTAAAATAACACGAAACAATTTAAAAAAACTATTAATATATAGAACAATGTGGAGGACAATGTGACAGGTTTTTATAACCTTGATACATTTAAAATTACACATTAAACGACCAGAAATAAAGCCGTTGGTTTTTAAACGGTTATTAGGGTGACCTTGTGGTCTAGGTTAAGATGTCGGACTTTTGTGCTGGAGGGTCTCGATACAGATTTATCTGATTGCCAAACCCTTCCTTCACCTCTGAAAAGACGTGTATTAATCACAACCTGTTAATGTGTGGAATGTCAGGCCTCCACCGTGGTTCGGATCCCACGTTAAACTGTAGGTCCTCCATTTTCATCTCACAATCACCCTACCATTACACATTAGCGTAAGTGCGTATAACCCGAACGGGTAGTAAGACGCGGTGCTAATAATGATTAAAACGGATATTAAGTTAATTTTTAATAAATCTCAGGCGACTTTGTATTGGGGATGGTTAAAATTATAACAACCCTGATACTAGGTGATCCTGATATTTAATCCGCATGTGAACCGATAGGAGTAGGTTGTCAGTTTAGCTTGAATCATGACGGTAATTATAGTTTGAAATAGCACACAATTTTTATTAAAATTGCTAGTTCTGAATTCAGGTAGCTACCATATTTATTTTATAGTTAAAATATAGCTAGGTGCAGCAACTTCCTTTTATATTTTCAGCCGTAATAGGCAAACTAGATTCTTGTCGCTCTTATGTTTAACATGGGTATATGTAATATCTAATAACATGGTTTGTTTGGGTTGTAGACCCCTCCCCCCTCCAGCCCCGCCTTTACCCCTCTCTTTCCAAGCCCTGCACAACCAGGGTAGGCCAGTAATATTGTTCAGGTCGCAGAGTCGAGGCGACCCCCGCTACGGTTTAATTGGGGCATCCTCGCCCGCCCGATACCTATATTGTCATCAGGGAGGGATGGTTCCGGTTACGCGTTTCATGTGAGGAACACGAGGATGGGTCTAGTTATTAATCACGCTCAGCTAAAACTTTCTTTCATGAACAACGTAGCACTCTATTGTTTAAAACATATATATATATATATATATTTAGCAACGTGTTTTACTACCTGTCCGAGCTTTACGCTATACTAATTACACTAATGGTTTTAGTGTTCAGGTACAGTAGCCCCGTGGCTTCTTTGGTGCTGACTGACAGCTCACACCTGACTTCTGACAGCCAACATTTATGTATATACTTAAATATTGACTGTCAGAAGTGACAGCTGCTAAACATATGTTTTTGCAGATCATATGGTTCGGCGTAGGGATACATAATTTGGTCTGGTATCTTTTCTAAGCCTTCATCTGTCAGCTGTGAACTGTCACTCAGCACCAAAGAAGACATGGGGCTACTGTAAGTTATATTTAGAGTAAATGTATCCACCTTTGCATGGAGGCTATTGTGGAAAACCATTTTGGAAAAAAACCACCCTCAGTACACCCGACCGAGATCTGAACCACAATCTCCCCCACTCTAGTCTAACACGAGAATAGCGTGTTAGACCTCGCGGCCATCGAAGCGGGTAAAAAAAACGACTACTACCTACAGTCCGACACCTTATTTCAGTCGGTAGTGTGTCTGCTTACTGAGCTGAGAGTCACGGGTTATATTCTTGACATGGCCGAAATAAATCATCATTGGTGAAATGTGAGTTTTACATTTCATAGTGATGAATTAATGGCTGGGGGCTGGGTGTTGTGTCGGTTTTAGATTTTGGTTAGTTTAAAGGTTGTATGCTGATATTATCAATCGGTTCAGGAAGTGCAAGTTAAATACTTTAAAAAAAAATAGATATATTTATATATTTCTCCACCCATACTGGTGGTCATGCATACATATACGTCAAGCTCGTATAATCTGGTTTACTGGTGGTGAGGAGGTCAGGGTTTGAATCGCAGTCGGGTCTATTGAGGTTTTCCCCCTCCTAAACGTTTTATTAGTTTCTCTCCACAAAAATGTAGGTAAATTAATTATAAATTCTAGCTTCCTCATGCCTTCCAATTATTGTAAATAATGCGTTGATAGCAGTGACGGGTAGTAAGACGTAGCACAAAAATGTACAGTGCATTTTAGTGAAACATAGATGCTGTGTCGTCCATCCATACAAATTAGTTTGGATTGAATTGAAAGATGAATTATCTCTCCATGTTATTTATATGATTGTAACGGCTCTAACCCAGTACAATCTCGAAATAGACTCCTCTAAATGTGTCACACATGAAACAACGACGCACAACTTTTAGACACTCACTAAAATATTTCTATTTTATACTTATATTTATTTTATTTTAGCCCAAAATAAAAAGTGATATTAAAAGTTAAGGGAAAATGATTTAATTAATTTGGATTTGTTATTAAATAACTGAAGATTATTCGATAAATAAAAACAAATTAATTAAGAAAGCGAGGAGATTTTTATTGTTTGATTAATTAAAATAATGTTTCAGTTATATCATTTTGATTAAATAATTTACTATTTATCTGTCCACAAACATTTGTCAGAGAACAATAGGGGTTTCTTCCCCCATGCACCACGTTTAACTACCAAACTTGGCTTTTCACATACTTTAAACAAATAAATCTAAAAGGAAAGGTAGAATTATTGGGAAGTGTACCCGCATTATTGTGGAGATAAATTGGGAAAACCTTTCAGGAACACATATCTTTCATTATTCCCTGCTTTGGTTCAAATCCCGCCTCCATGTTCATTGAAAAGCCGAACAAGAAGATACCGACACCTTTGTCCACGTATCCATTGGTGCGCGTCATTGTACAATATTATTTATAGTCTAATAATTTGCCAGCTTTGTAACATATCTATGTTCCTTTCATTCTCATAAGTTTTAGTTTGAGCAAATATTTATAGAGATAGCAATATACATAATCATTCCCTCGTAATACATCATATCTGCAAAGAGGGATTTATTTCCTTGGGACACGAACCTTTAAAATGCTTTCAAATTTATCCACACAAAAAATAAATGTATGTTGTTAACTTCTTTACAAGATCTAAAGTATTTCTTATATCAAGGTTTTTAGTAAAAGTCTGTAAAAATGTAAATTTCTAACCTTAATAAGTATGTCTATAAAACGTAGTTGTTTTTGTCCGAGTGTACCGCGTATTTCTACCCGTCCGGTTTGTCCGAATTTATCTACATTGATAGGGTAAGGAGGGAGAAGGTAGAATTTGTAGAAAATGTTCCTGCATTGGAGTCTAGGGAGAGTGAGAAACAATGTATTGAAAACAAAACATTCTCAGTACACGCGGTTTTTCCCCGACTTCCTCATCAACAACAAACCAAACGTGTCTGCCCATGCGGGTTTGACTCTGGTTTGCATACATTTGATGTTTTTATATAGTCTGGAACTGTATAAAAATGCTAAACTATAATCAGTTTTAAGATTCCATTTTATTTTCTAATATAGAAAAAATATTTCAGTCATAAAAATTTCCCACTCCGGGATTATGATGGACCTTGACTTTTTGCGCCCCCGAACTAAAAAAAGTGTGTCTTTCAATTATTTCTGTCTTTCCTTTTTTCTGTATGTTTGTCTGTACCTAACGCTAAAGCAAAAACGGTTTAATGAATTTCGTTCATTTTTTTTTATCTTACTACCGGTTTAGGTTATACGAGTATATGATAATTACTCTGATCGGGTAGGGATGAGGAAGGAAGCATTTTAGAGGTAATCTACCCGCATTTGCGTAGAAGGAGATTGGGAAACCATTTAGTGAAAAACCACCTAAAATATATCCAAATGAGGTTCGAACCCTGATCTTCCCGTTGTCAGAAAGCTAATCTCTAACCCAAGAGTGATGCCTTCCAGAGATTCTCAAAGTGGGGGTCCACGAGATCTTCCAGGGAATCCGTGAAGTACCTTTATATATTTTAATATCATATAAAATTTTATATAAAAGAGTAGGTCTAAATCACAGGTATATACTTAACACTATGGAGATGCCTTCCCATATTAAATCTCGTCGAGAAATGAGGCCTAAAAGGGGGGGGGGGG
>CABFVX010001044.1:82869-143292 GCA_902151425.1 Timema shepardi | reverse complement strand
GGGGGGGGGGTTGGGCACGACCCTTGGACCCACAACTTTGAGAGTATTATTTGGGAATTCACTTTTATTTTAGTTTTCTAGCCAACCCGCACAAATAACTTTCAGAAAAAGAAGTGAAACATTCACGGGGGTTTTTCAACAACTTATTCGTACCAGCAAGCCTTTTCTATTCTTTGTAGCGTAAAAAATGTGAAACAAAATCGTCTTAGTGTTGACTCAGAATTAAGGTGGTGGTCACTAAAATTTCTCAGAATTAAAAGATATTTTAAACTCCCACGAGCAATTTTATTCTTCACATGAATTATTAATGATTGTAAATGTACAAATATAATACCTAAATTAATCTTATTTTATTTATATTGTAATTATTCTTATATTAAAAAAATAATATTACTCAAGAAATTGTTATGACTAATTTACCCCTATAGTATACTATAAATTTATGATTAACATTTATCCTACATTAAGTGGTCCACGAATCAGCTGTTCCCCGGTTAGAAGGTCCACGTGACTAAAAAGTTTGAGAACCATTGTACTAGACCATTCGGTCACTGAAGCAGATTTCTATGTTATTTATGTGTTATATGGTCGTACTTTGAGAGTAAATATTTTTTTAATGACATGTTTTTGATATTGTTTTAGTTATAATAGGATAAGGGCCAGTTTCAAATTCTGACTTATCACGCCTAAAGTACGGTACTGTACTAAACACAAGACGATGTGGGTTTCATATGTGAAACTGGCCCATTCTATTCGAGCTTAGGTAGGTGTCGTCCTGTATTTAGTAGTGGCGCACTTGAGATGTACTCAGTCTGACTATGAAACTGGCCTTTAGACGAGAAATTAGGTGTGATTGTGTCTTATCATTTATTTATCACCCGTATTCTTCCAAGTTTCTAATTTATGCTCTCGAAATCAATTCTAGATAACACATTCGATATTATTTGTGGGTACCACCAACAACAATATTTTGTGATTTTATAACAAGGCTTTACGGGACAGTACTTATAAAGTCCCATTCATTATAAAAACTTCCCCTTCAAAGTTAATAAACATACATTAGCTCGATACATTATTTTTGTTTGGTCAGTATAGCTCGCTTTCGGGCCGATTTCATAGAGTTTTTTTTGTCTAATAGATAGTGAGGGTGAGGGAACATTAGGATTATTATTATTATCATCATCATCATCATCACCCGTTCGGTTTATACGCACTTACGCTAATGTGTAATAGTAGGGTGATTGTGAGATGAAATGGAGGACCTAGAGTTTAACGTGGAATCCAAACCACGGTGGAGGCCTGGCATTCCCCACGTTCACAAGTTGTGATTAATACACGTCTTGTCAGAGGTGAAGAGAGGATTTGGTAATCAAATAAATCTGTGCCGGGACCGAGGATTGAGCCCCGGAACTCCAGCACATAGGTCTGACACTTTACCCCT
The DNA here is from genome assembly GCA_902151425.1 of Timema shepardi. Lineage (NCBI taxonomy): Eukaryota > Metazoa > Arthropoda > Insecta > Phasmatodea > Timematidae > Timema > Timema shepardi. The sequence goes on along the minus strand of CABFVX010001044.1, from coordinate 141,851 downwards.
AGACTACCAGGTCACCCATAGCTTTCGATTAATACATTTGGAAACAACTCCAGAGTCGCTCTAGATTTACGTTCATAGGTGAATATATTTACGATATTATGACAGGGATTTTTGATTTCTCAAAGAAGTGGTAGAGGGTTGTAAAATAAGGTTTTGAGCAATGGATTTGTACAAAATCACAAAATTCCTGAACTGTCGCCTGACTTTTCTACAACTCCTGTAATTTTGAGAAGCAAGAAATCTGACATGGGCGATTTTTCACTGGTGTATAATGAATTTTCTTAACTTACTATAAGCTATAATTCTTACATTTTGTATATATAATTATTAGTGACTGAGAGCTATAGTTAATTTGTAAAGTATTAAGGGAACATTTAATTGGATCAGAGTGTACAACTTTGCCCTTCTTAGAACAAACAATGACAAGTGGGCTGATGGATAGATGGATGGCATTTAGAGAGTTATTGGTTGACCCAAACACGCTACGTTGTGGTTCGGGAAATTCAATGCTCCATGGAAGCAATATTGTACAATAAAGATAGATATATACACACACGCCGAGTCAATAGAGCTCTCGTGGCGATCGATGGAACTAGTCCACTGGTTCACGAATAGTGTGATGACCTCCTAGTACCCGCACCGGTGGGCGTCGCGACCAAAGGGCTGTGTTAATAATTTAGTTTCGGAAGTCAACCAATCTTCCCGTGTACGAATAACAAGTAGTTCGGGTCGAATGGAGAATTAGCTGACCTCCAAAGGGCCATACTTATAGTATAGTCTCGGGACTCAACCAAAATGATTTTCCACTTTACCTTTACGTAAATGCGGGTACACCTCCTCAAAATATACCTTCCTTATCCATAAAACCCCCAGAATAATTAGTACACAGGCGTATAGCCCGAATGGCTAGTAAGACGTGGGGCTAAAAAAAAAAGTTGTTAAATTTCATGGCCTCTTTAAAAGACGCGTCCGTACAAAAGCACCCACTAGTGCCGAAAATTAAAATAAACACGATAGGACGCCCAACGGTGGTCACGGGAAAAAAAACCCATCTGTCTCGCTTGGTTTTAGTTTTAGGGGGGCGGGGAGGTTGGGGCTCGCATCTCGGGTGACTTAAGTATAGTTCACCACCATAAATTGATTTTCATTCTCCTTCCACGTTAATGTGGTTTAGTATTCTTCCTTCTTCATTCCAACCTTCATTAGAGTAAATATGCGGCTATCGTAGACAGGCATTAGGACGTGGAATATGCGTCAGGGAGGAAAAAGGGAGTTGAGTAAAACAAAGGTTATTGAAAAGGAATGGCTGCGTGAGGAAGAAACATGGACCAGAAACTGGTATATAAAGGGAAATGATTAAAAATGAAATCCAAGGCCACTTTTTAGCTTCTCTTTGACGGAAATTCGCCAGACTCAAATGAAATCTCATACCCTATTTGAACTTGTATACATGGATTAAAATTAAATTAAAAGCTGGTTTCATTTCTGTAATTGAATGCATAATATTTAATTTTATCGATAGATTTCTTAGTAATTAATGAGTAAATTAAATTATCAACGTAATTACAAATCCTAATTTATTAAGATTTTTACTAATATGATTTATTAACAATTATTAAGCGTATAACCCGAACGGTTAGTAAAATGCAGTGCTAAAAAAACACAAATGAAATTGTGTGCTTTGCATGTACCAAATAAATGAATAGCCGTAGATAATTTGTACTGCCTTTTATTATATTTCTTAAGGTATGCCTAAAAGTAAATATGTAATAGCAAAAATGAGACAATACAGCTATTATAATTGAAATAGTTTTTATTTGAAACTAGCTATATGCCCGTTCTTCACACGTAATATTGTGTTATTTATTTTTGGATGAAAATCAGGAATTTTTGTTTCAAGATTAATGGCATGGTTCTTACCGGTACCCGAGAAACACCGCGAGGAAGTGACCTTTGGACCGTTTCTCATGGGGAGCTTTATTTTCGGCAGGCCCCCTTACCTACTGTTCGGTCATTATCAGCTGAACGTGACTGGACAGGTCTACCCCGTCCCTACACTCCCCTCCCCCACACACCACTCTGGGATGGGCCCTCTCACTCGCACAGACACTACAAACACCACAACATTCAGCAAAATATAAATGACATACTTCTACCGTCTCTTGGAGTTGCATATTTAAACATAATTACATAGTTTAGTTAATTGTCTATTAATTTTTTTCCACCCTTTAGAAGCATCCACGGGGTTAAAAATAATTGCTATATTTTTTCAAAGGCATTATTAGAACAAACTTATCGGATTATTATCATCTAAGCGTTTAAAAAGCGTTTATAATGCAATAATGTTGATTAGGGTAGTTACCCCGATTTCACCTCCTTAATCACAAAACATCAGAATTAAACATCTTTACTTTTCCTAATTAGCTTATAAGGAACACCTGTGCCAAATTTCAGCCCTCTATCTTCGTGGGAAGTGTGAAAATTAGTGAGTCAGTCAGTTAGTCAAGGCTTTCGCTTTATATATATATAGTACGGAACTCTGCACTGACTTTCTCGCTCCATTGTCTAAATATGGAGATACTTACTCAAAATTCATAACATATGTGAAACTAAATAATATACACTAGCAAATCTAAGCAAAAATTAAGCTATACTTACGTAAAACATTTTCTGACTCCTGGCTTTAAGTTTTGTATTTTTATTTTCAAAGAATTGATGTCCTTTGTTGTATACATGCACCAATAAAAAAAAGGTGGTTATTGGATCAACAAGGTTCAACACTTCGTATTAAACTTTCTACTTCTGGTTAAAATTTTCTAAATTTTATTAGGGGTTGCACAAATTCAGGTAATCGCATTGCTATTAAATTTCTCATTCAAAATTTTAACCAATAAAATAGGTAAATATTGACTTTTGAATCTAAAATGATGGGAGATAGATGTACAAACATTTCCCCTAAGAGGTTAAAGAAAAAAGAACATAAGCTTTTTGAGAAACTCACTTATCTACTTACTTTATGAAATTAGAGAATTATTGCGTTAAAACTCAAGTAGTATCTCTTCACAACGAAAGCTCACAACATTTTATTAATATATTTGCCAATATCTCCAAAACTATTGGTTTTATAAAAATATATTTCAGATAAAAGTGTATTTTTTATTTTTAATAGTAGGCCTACTACAATTTTCCTATGATAAGTTATTTAGTATCTCAAATAATTGCAGATATATGGAAATCTCCGTGTCTGAAAAGTACTCTAAATTCATTTTCATGAGAAAATGAAAATAGCCATTCTGTTTATAATCTTAATCGACGTATAGATACTAATTTTAATCAAAATCGTTAAAGCCGATTCTGGGAAAATCGAATTTTTCTCTTTTCACCTTTTTAGTAAACTTCATTTAATTTTAGGATTAGACAGACACACAGACATATGGCATTACAAAAACAACTTTTTAAAATTCCGGGGGTCATGAAACGTCGACATCCCTCAACATCTCGGGTTAGATTTTTTTTACGGTCGCAATACGGTCGCACCTTGAGTGTTCGAAAAGTTAAAAAATATATTTGCGTATATCTTTAAAACTAAAGGTTTTATAAAAATATATTCCAAGTAAAAGATTTTTTACTATAAATATACCTACATATTTTCAGTGATAGGTAATTTCATATCTCTAAGACTTACGGAAATATAATTAAAATTTAGAATTTACGCATCAATACGGGACCCTTAAATTCATTTTGACGAAAAATCGAGAGTAGCTATTTTGTTTGAAATATTGATCAAAGATTGGAAACGAAATTTAATCAAAATATTAAGTGATGATTTTAATAAAATCAATTTTTTATTTTTTCGTCCTTAAGAAAACTACCCTAAATTTTAGGGTTTGATATCCAATTCCAAAAATTCATCGGGGGAACCCTATGAAAACCCTAGATATCAAGTTTTAGCCCAATCGGTAAAATAGTCTAGGCTCTAGCTCAAGGTATAGGCATACATATATACAGACAGACGGCATTGCGAAAACAACTTTTTTCGGATTCGGGGGTTCATTATACGTTGACATTCATCAAAATCTTGAGTTCCATTTTTTTGACTATCACAATACTTTCTCTACCTGTAAGGTAGCGAGAAAGTAAAAATACATTCATACTAAGGTATATGCACGTTTATACATTTAAACACTTTTTGTGTCAAATTATATTTTAATTACCATTATTTGCAGAGTTGGGGTAAAGTTGAATCCTATTTTATTTGGAAATAGCTGCCCTGTGCTCGATATAATTAGAGAGCGTATCTCTAGAATAGGAATCGAACACCTAACCTACAGTTAGTGGCACGCTAACAATCAATATTAAATGCACGTAATAATTTAATTCACATTCCTGCTCCTGCCATTCTGCCGTTCCTGGAATAGTGATGGCCCGGCTCTCAGCTCCGATTCCTGGCAATCACGTGGAGTGAGGCATTTCACTGACTGGGAGATCAGGTCTACCAATCCCGGTCCTTGACTCCGAACAACACTAGATACTGGGAGCATAAGTGCCGGAATTAGTGGTGGGTAGGGTACATTTCCCCACAACAGTCTTTTGCTGCGGTGGGGCAGAGGGGAGGGGGGCAGGTTTTAGGAACAATTATTATTCTCACGATGAATGACATTGAAAGTAATTGATTCTTATCCTCTATTAGCGTGGATTAATATTTCTTAATATAAACACATGAGTACGACGAGTCCCTAACATATGGCTTGTACAGTATTATTATTAGCACCACGTCTTACTACCCGTTCGGGTTATACGCACTTACGCTAATGTGAAATGGTAGGGTGATTGTGAGATTAAAAGAAGGACCTACAGTTTAACGTGGAATCCCGAACCACGGTGGAGGCCTGGCATTCCTCACATTCACAAGATATCTTGTCAGAGGTGAAGGAAGGGTTTGGTAATCAGATAAATCTTTGCCGGGACCGAGGATTGAACCCCGGCCGCCAGCATATAAGTCTGACACCTTACCCCTAGACCACCAGGTCACCTTTGTACAGTAGCCCCATAGCTTCTTTGGTGCTGACTGACAGCTCACAGCTGACTTCTGATAGTCAACATTTAGGTATATACCTAAATTTTGACTGTCAGAAGTGACATCTGCTAAACACATGTTTTTTGCAGATCATATGGTTTGGCGTAGGGATACATAATTTGGTCTGGTAACTTTACAAAGCTTTTAGCTGTGAGTTGTGAGCTATCAATCAGCACCAACGAAGCCATGAAGCTACTGTAGTTATGTAGAATAAAGAAAAATAAGTGCAGCCTATTTAAAAGCAAATCTTTAAATCAAACATGTTCTGATGTTTTGAGCATTCAAATTATGACTTTATTGAAACAATTAAAAAAGAGCAATAAAGATTAAGTACTTTTTTACTCAACCTAACAGCACGAACATAAAGTGTTTTTGCCCACCCTCTCCTATTTTTCCACCTTCTCCCTATACCTAGTCAAAATCGTTTTCGGCGCCCCTGACAGAGAGAGATTTAGGTGCGAGAGGGGTGTCCACTCTGAACTGATTTTCGCGAAAGTCACGACTTTTTACAAATCCGAAAATCATCTCTGAGGGGCCTGTTTGGTTACTATTGACAAACAGAGCCATTTTTTTTGTGGTCAATCTTCCCTTAAATATAACACCAATTTTGCAACTCTGGTTCGTCGGGGTTGCCAGTAAGCTCCTTGTTATTTCAGCACACCACCTTCAGACATAACTGAAAACGAGGATATTTGACAATAGAGAGAGAGTGAAGATGAAACTTTTCTCCATAATACCTGTAGTTCCCTTAGAGATGATATTTAGTGTAGTAGAATGGGGGGCGCTCGTGGCAGTATTGGGTTGAGGAGTGCTCCCAGGATAATCAGAGTTTGTTTAAACTGTAACTAAGATATTTTCTCCCTTATTTGATCAATCAATAATCATACAACCCGCTTTGGTGGCCACATGGTATAGTGCGCTACTATTGCAATATACTATACTTACAATGACGGGGAATCATGGTTCGATCCTAGTTGGGTGTACTGAGGTTTTTTCTTAAATGGTTTCTCTCTCTTCGCACAAATGCAGATACACTTCCTTTAAATTCAATTTTCCTCATCCCTAGTCCATTAGCGTAATTAGTAAATAAGCATATATCCCGAATGAGTAGTAAGACGTGGTGGTAAAAAAATCTGACCTTGGCTCTACTCTACACATATCACGTGAGAATGTTGATACTTGGCCACGTCACAGGTACAGTTTGAATTAGCTCTGCTCACTCTGGTAACAATTCACGTCACGTCATTGTAATTAGCCAGAAATATTATCCGTAGACAGTATAATCTTTAGTAGACATGTTTATCCAGTTGTCTTGCTTGAACTCAAGGGAATCTAGATGAAAGAAGGTGAAGAGGGGAAATTTGTTAAAGTATAGGTTCACTTACCAGTTACATTTTTTAACCGTAAATTTGTATTTATTTTAGGATCTAGAGCTTTATTTTTTCTGTCTTACAAAATTCCTCTATATGTATAATACAGAACAATTTAGATAGGAACGAACATTTTTGACAGTTAATTTAGTTAGTGAAACATTTTTCCCTCATTTATACATTAAGTCATTTGATTTGCAGCTGTCACTTTTTTTTAACTATAAAATTATACTAATAATAGAGTTGATTATTAATTTAAACCACCAAAGTAGTGTTTGTGTGTTATAAGGGTTTCTTCCTATTCAAACCCACAATACTTAGAGGGGGCAAAACATATTTCCCGAGTATCTTCACCACTGTGGATCTCGATTCTAGGTCTTGGGTTTACGTCTGGTTGCAGGTGGAGACGTGACGCTGGATGGCGGACGAGGAAGAGTTCGGTGAACTGGCGGAAATCAACCTGAGCAACAGCAACACCACTCAATATGGGCGCTACACCGGAGGCTGGGGGCGTAGTCCCGGGGGTAGTGTCGTCAGCAGCCCCCAGCATCTACACGCCACCCCGCATCATCTCACCAACTCAACCTCGCGCTTCTCAACCGCCCCTCGCGTGCAGCACGGGAGCAGCTACGAGGCCGAGGACGCCATCGGCCAGTACGGGGGGCGGGGAGCCAGTGGGGGTGGGTCCTAGGGGACGGTCCGGGCTCTACTACTCGCCCCCGGGCACGTCGTACACCATCGTGGAACGACCGTCCAACAGCACGCCGACGACCGCGGCGCACCAGCACCATCAGCACCACGGGAGCGGTGCTGGGGGCAAGCACCCGCGAGGCACCTACCTCGGATCCTCCACCACCTTCAACTCGCCTCGCAACCACCACGGCCCAAACAGCAAGAAGAGACCCATCTCACCCGAGCAGGTCGGTGGGAGGTTTGCCGTCCGGGCTATCAGAGTTTAACTAAGCTGGTTGAATACTTTTAAAGATGGTTACATTTCAGAAGAGATGTATGTTCGCGTGTGTGTCCAAAGACAGCAGGAGAAAATTTGGGGTGAAAAAACACCCATAATAAATCCGTCTCGGATTCAAGCTACGACCTCCCTGATAGGATCTGATATTTACTCTGCAACCTCACTGATTCTGCAGTCGTCTTGTCCTAGAATGCCGTAATCATTAAAAATTACATTGCACTACAATTCTTGCATTAAAGCAAAAGGTGGTGCAATTTCGGGCGCTTTCTATGGTGTTTAGCAGCTTTTTTTTAAAAAAAAAAAACCCTATCGTATGGCACATTTAATCATGAGGGAATTTGACGTCCAGGTTCAGTTGTTTTAGATATTAGCCGCTCTATTGGCAATGAACGTTGCCCAGGGTACACCAAAAGGAGATTGTCTACATGTTGTACCCGCGATGAAATGGTGTGATGATAGGTATTATGATGATGTGGAGCCAGGGTGAGTTTTAAACCAAACCTCAGTGACATTGGGAAAAATACCAAAGGTGCCATCCGGGAATCGAACCCGGTGCCCTTAGACTCGAAGCCAGGTGCACTGACCACTACACTATGGGGCCGATAGCTCCATATTACTGGAGAACAAACAAAACTATAACTTGTAAACTAAGTCAAATGGGACACTTGCTTGTATGAACTTTTCTTAGTGTTTATGTGTCTCCTATCCACCGATGAAGTGGAGTACACATGTCACGGTACGACCTGTATGTACGAGTATAGAGTAAAAAACCATCAAGTAGTAAGTTGGGGGGAGCAAAACATGTTCGTAAATATTTGAGATAATCTTAAATTGATTTTAATTATTGTATTGATGATACACTGAAAATAAAATAGTAACAAATAATGGCAATTAAAGATGAACATTTACCGGTAAATATTTCATATCACTGAATCCAAGGGGGAAGGGGACCCATTCGTTAAGCCTTCTAATATTTAAGTAGTATCATATCTGGTTTACAACAGACCCGACGTTAGCGGCAATTTCAACCACATAGCGCTGTGGTCGATACGTGAGAGGAAGAAGAGAACTAGAATCGATACTATTGCTTTATTATAGCTCATTTGATAATGTTTCTTATGTCCAAGTTATTATGGTCAATAAACTGACCTGAGAACTTTAAAATTTAGGGATATCTTGATCAGGGGTGGATCCAGGGCCTGTTGTTGAGGGAGGTGTTTGGTTTCCATTAGCTTTATTCAACAATTTTAATTTATAACCGTTTTAATAATAATAATAATGTTTGTTTATAAAAAGAGTACTAATTAATAATTGTTTTAGTAAAAGGAGGACTTGTAAGAAAAAACACAATTTTAATCAATACATTTGTAATTTTAATACAAAAAACATAAAACAAAAAGTCACTGTTACATTAAAATTAATAAATATTTGCACCCGCCTCGGTGGCGTAGTTGGCTAACGCGCTTGTCGTGTTGAGCTCAACTGCTGATGACGGGGAGCTCAAGGTTCGAATCTCGGTCGGGTGAACTGTTTTTTTTTTTTCCTAAATGGTTTTCCACTTTCTCTCCATGGAAATGCGGGTTCACTTCCTCTAATTCAACCTTCCCAATTCCTAATTCATTAGGGTAATTAGTACTTAAAGCGTATAAGCCGAACGGGTAGTAAGACGTGGTGCTAAATATTATTATTATTAATAAATATTTGCATGGGCCAAAAATGTTTTAGTGAGTATTAATGGAAAAAATATTTTTTTATACCAATAATTAATTATCATACTAAGTTTATTAATCTAATTACTGGAGATTTTACTTTAAAGTCACTTTTTTATTCTTCAATGCTAAGTTGAAAGAGTTATTATTATTATTATTATTATTATTATTTAGCACCGCGTCTTACTATTCGTTCGGGCTATACGCTTTAAATACTAATCACGCTGATGGATTAGGAATTGGGAAGGTTGAATTAGAGGAAGTGAACCCGAATTTGCGCGGAGGGGGAGTAAAAAAACCATTTAGGAAAAACCACCCCCAGTTCACCCGACCGAGATTCGAACCTCTATCTCCCTGTCCTCAGCGGTCGAGCTCGACATGACTAGCGCGTTAGCCAACTACGCCACCGAGGCGGGTGAAAGAGTTATTGGTTATATCATGTAGGAGATAAGGCGAGGGAGGTGTTACGCCATTCTTTACAACATTAAGTTATTGGTTTCAATATGTTTGATTACTTTCCATTCAGTTAAAGAGAGGAGGGCGATTGCACCCCCCACTGGATCCGTCGCTGATCTTGATATCATCCGTTCTATTTTATTAGCTAGAAATTATTTTCCCAAAACATTAGAATTTTTTTTTAAATATCATAAACGTAAAATGTCCCATCGTAACATATTGAACTCTGGTGTTGACGTCGTGTGTTGGTTTCAGGTGCTGCGACTGTTCGGCACGGGTAGCGGTGGCCCCAACAGCAAGCCCCTCCCGGGGGGTCAGAGACGTAGCGCTCTCTCGAGTCCCGCCAGTAGTCCCTCGTCTCACCAGCAACAGCAACAACAACAACAGGTGGCCTACCCCAGTCACGAGCTGCACCCCAACATGCATCAGGACCTGCTGGTGCGGACCGTCAACATGGTGCGTCCACCCGAGTCGAGCCACGGGTTCGGCATCTGCGTCAAGGGCGGCAAGGACACTGGTACGTCATGTCCCTCAAACGGTCCATAGTTGTGCCAACACTTGAATGTAAAACTAGACCATATCAAGTCGTTTCTTCACCGGAGGTGTGGTAACTGACGGCTAGCAAAAGCTACCAGATCTACTATCTCATGTATCCATTTGTCAAACCATATGATCTGCAAGACCATGGGACGGTTTAATATCGACCCACTTCGGTGGCCGCGAGGTTTAAGACGCTACTCTCACAGTAGACTAGACTGCTGATTAGGGAAAGTCGAGGTCGAATCTCGGTCGGGTTTATTGAAGGTTTTTTTCCAAAAAGGTTTGCCACTCTTCCTCATTTCTGTAAATATAACATTCGTAATCCCTAAAACCATTAGCATAATTAGTACATAAGCATATAGCTAGAAAGAATAGTAAGATGTGGTGCTAAAAAAATACTTTTGTGTTCTTATTAAAACATACTTTTAATTTTTTTGGGGAGGAAAGCTAAATCTATTTTTTTGACCATTTACTTTGATCTCATAATTGAATGTATGCCCGCCTATTGTCTTTAAACGAAAAGTTTTATACTGAATGGGAATAAAATATTTTTTACTAATGCAATACCTTCAATCAAACCTTGCTTGCCTCGTCAACAGACCACGAGCCTCTTCTGTTGTTTACGCAGGTTTTTATATTTTTGGGTATTTAACGCGTCCTTTCATGATCCGACTGATTATATCTGTACACGACTTTAAAAACAACTTAAATACAGAACTGACACAATATCTAGCCCTCTCCTTCCCCGCTCCACCTCCTAGCGTTAAATCATAACTGTGTAAGAGGAAATACCTAATTAACAAACTATACCTTTTTCAGCCATGTCGAGAATTGAGCCCTAATCTCTTAGATCACGCTGCCGACTGAGATAATTATTTGAGGTATTCAAAATAGTGAAGGTTTAGTAAATAGGCTTCTTTTCTACCGGCCTTTTTTTACTAATCTACGTCCATTAATAGGAGGGTAGTAAGATTTTAGCTTACTATGTAGCGTGTCTGACTATTGAACTAAAGGTAACAGGCTCTAATCACATCATGTCTGTAAAATGTACCGATAACGTAACCGGGACTTCCCCTTTCATAGTGATGAAATTAACACCAGAGTACTGTGAACAACGCTCGTTCCAGAGTTAAGTTATTTATCACCGCGTCTTACTACCCATTCGGGTTATACGCACTTACACTAATGTGTAATGGTAGGGTGATTGTGAGATGAAATGGAGGACCTACAGTTTAACGTGGAATCCGAACCACGGTGGAGGCCTGGCATTCCTCACATTCACAAGATGTCTTGTCAGAGGTGAAGGAAGGGTTTGGTAATCAGATAAATCTGTGCCGGGACCGAGGATTGAACCCCGGCCGCCAGCACAGAAGTCTGACACCTTACCCCTAGACCGTCAGGTCACCCACTATAAAGGAAGTGAACCCGCATTTGCATGGGGGGGAGTGGAAAACTAGTTAGGGGGGAAAATACCAGTCCACCCGAGTGAGATTCGAAACTCGATCTCCTCGTCCTCGGCAGTCTAGCTCAACACGTAGCTAGCGCGTTAGATAACTACGCCACCGGGATGAGTGTTCTAGAGTTAAGTTAGTTTGTAAGTTTAGCGCTGATTAATTAGTTAACTCTGAATGGGGATCATTAAGTATTTACAATAAAAATAAAGCGTATCTAAAACATATATGGGATGTACATGAAACCTATTGAAATAACGTTCAATACAGTTTTACGCTCAATAAATTTAATGTGTCGACGTTTGATGTTTCCTTTTGTTATTGAGCAGCCACTCCAGTCAAATGGATCCTATTATTTGGCTGTCCTTCAAATTCCCTCTGGCTTCTATTGTTTTTAAAATGTCACATTTGACTCGGTTCCACACAAAAAAAAATCCCTATAGCTTAAAAAATCCAATACAGATTCAAACAAGCCCGGAAATTTCTCAACATATATATTTTGTGAGTTAAGTTTTTATATTTGATTTTAATCTTTGCGTTGTTTTTGATAGCTTCCCGTCCGGGCTATAGGAAAATTCCAATATTAGTTTTAACTCCCGATATTTTTGGCTTGAAATGGCCATCAATAATAATTAGGTTTACGGATCGAAATGAGCTTCCAATGTTGCAGCAAAATCTTAGTGCCAGGACTTAAAAGTATTGAATTGGATTAGAGCCTTTTTAGATGGTCGCCCGGTATAACGCGTCATTCTAGCAATATACTGGATTGTCTGTGACGAGGAGATTAGGGTTCATATCCCGGTCGAGTATACTGAGGGTGTTATTTCTTAAATTACTTTCCACTCTTCCTATTTTAAATTTCTTCCTTTCTCAGTCTAACTCCGCTAGTGTAAGTAGGCCCTAGATGTGTGAACTAATCCGAAAGGGTAGTAATACATGTAATAAGAGCATTTAAGATTTTTAAAGTTTAAGTTGATACTGTACTGACAACCCTTGAGATATTCTTATTTAAAATATTGATGAATTCAATATTTTATCCACCGGATTTGGTGGTAGAATGGTCTAAGACGTCACTCTCACTATAGAGGAAACCGCCATTGGCAAGAAGATCGGGATTCGAATACCGGTTGGGTATACTGAGGGTGTTATTTCCTAAATTGCTTCCTACTACCCTTCCACGCATTTTCAGGCACACTTCCTCTAAGTTCAACCTTCCTCATACCTTACCCATTAACGTAACTAGTACATAAAATTATGCGAATAACCTAAACGGGCATTTAAAAATACTGTGTTAAACAAAAAAAAAATATCTTGTTTAACGTGGGAAACTCGTGAGTTACTTCCGAGGCAAGCAATGCTTGAAGGGACTGTACTAGCAAACAGCTTCCTACCCTTACAAAGATGCTGTGTGTGTGTATACACACCGTGGATTTACACCCGTTCATGCTATCCACATATTTACACTAATGTATTGGAGGAAGGTATACTTTTTTAGCAAATATACCCACATTTGAAGAAAGTAAGAGTGGTAAACTATGGGGAAACACAACCCCCTTTAGTTCTCCATTTCAGGGATTATAAACCTCTATCTTCTGGTCATCGATAGTCAAGTATATTTCCAGAGTGACGCCTTAGATCATTCGACAACCGAGGCGGGTTGTACAGTCAAGTTCTACCCTGTCAACAATCCATGAGAAACCCCAGTGCTAAAGTTTTAAAGTGTGATCCCAGGCACTAATAACATTGATCACTTGTGAATATAATAAAATAAAGTAACAAGTATAATCGTTTGTTTGGTTCGTATCTTAAAAGTGGAGATATAGGGAGCTTTAGGAAAGGTATGTTCTTTTTTTCAGTTTTTGTTCAAAATGAATCAAATATTTCTTATACTCAATAGAGATTAATTTTCTTCACATGGTGTTAACAATAGGTTGTTGAATATCTGTCATGAGCATAGTGGCATTTTCTAAAAAAACATCTTTTTTAAATGAAGAGAAAAAGTTGTCGTTAAATTCCATGACACCCTCGACAGATATTCAAGAACTTTTTAGGTCACCATGGGAAGAAAATTAAACTCTATATCTGTATAGAACAATTTTTTATTTATTTTGGCCAAAAAAAAAGTGTTGCTATAAAAACTGTAGAAAATACTTATCTTTTCTCACATCCCCTGCATCTCCACCTTAAGTGTGTTGTAATTAAAATTAAAATTGCTGCCATATCTAAATTATATGTTTCTCTTTTTCCGAACAACACACACAGATGCCGAAGGTGAGTGATTAAATTGGCAAAACCTATTCGCCAACAACACATTAGTGGATGCTTTTCTTTTTAATGCAACATTTTATTTGCTGCTGTCATTTGGTTAATTTGAAAGGAAAAAAGTATGATAAGTGTTTATCATGTTGAGAGTTATTCGTTTTTATTTTTTTAAGAGCTTAAGTTGTGTTACCATAGATGAACAACTGACGAATCAAAGACGCATGATTTTCTTGGAAAATGATATGTGCATATAGAGATTTATCGAACAGTCAAGTTATTTAATAGCTATAAAATTGTATTTAAATAAATTATGTTGCAATCAAAAATAATAGGGAATCTAGTTATTTTAATATATATTATTATTTGCAAAGATTTAAATGAAAAAGTTGAAACTAATTCTTTATAGCAGGTGCTAAATATGTGGGCCACTGGTCGGTTTATTTACACTACCTTCTAAAACTAGGGCATATTTTGTTATTGGAAAACTAGAGGATATATGTGTACTTTTTTCTACCCCTGACTATAATTTCTCTCATTTATCTATGTGCGCTGTTTTAATGAAGTCCAATTTTCTTAGAAAGGGCGTTTGGAAAAAATAGTGACCTACTTTTTGCCGTCAACATTTATAACATTTTACTACTATATATGTATTGATGATATCTTTAAATCACATGACTTGACGTATAGACATATGAAAGTATAGCGATGACTTTTTTCAGATTAGGTTCTTTGTATGAAAATTGGACTGTAGATACGCAGGCTTTGGAGAATTTAAATTGTGTTGATTTAAGTTTACATTCTAAAAACATACTATAACTTAAAAATTAAAGGTTCTCTTAAAAAATATGTTTTTTCGAAAGCTATATTTTGATTGAATTGTTATATCTTTGTCAATGGTATGGTTGGTATGAATAGGTTTTGATAGAATACTTCATAGGTCAAATATCTCTAGCAATACCACCCTAATTTTTTTTCTTCTTAAAACAAATTCTTACAGTCAAAACTATTGTAACGTGATTATGATCTAAACTATTGTGATACTATTATGATCCAAACTATTTTAATATATTATGCTATCTGAAATAATATATTTGAAAATGAATGCATTGCTATTTTATACCTACTAACTAATACGAGACAAATCCAATATTTCACTTATAGTATATGTTTATGATCATTTGTTTCTTAATTTAATTTTTTATTGATATTATCTTATTAAAGTGGGGATACCGGGAACATGAATTAAGACCGTATTTTTTGCAGTTTTTATAGAAAAACAATTTTTTGGTAGAAAATAAATCATATAGGCCTATTGCTCCAGTAGAAATATAGAGCTTAATTTTATTCACTTGATGATATCAACAGTTGTTAAATATCTGTTCAAGGGTGTCCTGAAATTTAATGACAACTTTTCTCTTCATTTACAAAGTTTGTCATCTAATGCCACAATGACCATGACAGATATTCAACAATTGTTGATATCAACATGTGGAGAATATTAAACTCTAAGTTTCTACTAGAGCAATATTTTATTTATTTTGTCCAAAAAATGTGTTTCTATAAAAACTGCAAAAAAACCTTTTTCTTACGTCACCTACACTTCCATCTTAAAATCAAGTATTTCATGCTTTATTAAATAACAGATTAGTATTGAACAGTTTTAAATTGTCATATTTTATTATCAACAAATAAATTTAAATGTTTTATCATTTGTTTGTTTCATCTAAACATCTAAGGTCTATGGTTTTCTCACCAATAATATCGCACTGATGGTTGGGTTGTCTAAGGCGTTAGGCTTGCATTGAATTTGGCTACCGTTGATAAAGAATTAAGGGCTTGATCCTCCGCTTAGCGTATGAATGGTTTTTTCACTGTGATTTCTCATACTCTCTCCAATCTAGATGTATTTCTTCTAGGCTCACTTTCCTCAATCTTACCTCTAAGAGTTATTAATATTCAATTTTATGATGAACTTGTATATGTGTGAAGGCTACAACGCGCCCATACTACCCAAATATTATAGTCAAAGGATGGGTAAGGTAAAATTTAGTAAAATTGTACCCGCTGTTGCTTGGAGGGGAGTTAGAAACTATTAATGAAAACACTCAGGACACCCAGCCGGTATTCGAATCTTGACCTCTCCGTCACAACTAAACCAATCCGTGCGTACACCAATTTGGGCATTAAAAGTTATTGAAGGTGACCTGGCGGTCTAGGGGTAAGGTGTCGGACTTCTGTACTGGCGGCCGGGGTTCAATTCTCAGTCCCGGCACGGATTTATCTGATTACCAAACCCTTCCTTCACCTCTGATAATACATCTTGTGAATGTGGGGAATGCCAGGCCTCCACCGTGGTTCGGATTCCACGTTAAACTGTAGTTCCTCCATTTCATCTCACAATCACCCTACTATTACACATTAGCGTAAGTGCGTATAACCCGAACGGGTAGTAAGACGCGGTGCTAATAATAATAATAATAATAATAATAATAATAATAATAATAATAATAATAATAAAAATTATTAAAACAAAACAAGATTGATAACTACCACTGTGTATATTTTAATAAAATATATTAATAAAATCTACGATTGTCTGTAGTAGGTCTGCCCTCAACATTTTGCGATCATTTAAACTAGGCCTTGTTAGCGTCGAGCATTGCTTTGACGATGTGAACATTGAGCTGAGTTCTGTTTTAATTGGCTGCTGGCCATTTATGTTGTTATGCCTATCCTTTGATTAGTACACAACTTGTTTGTGTAACCGTAATAAGCTATTATGTATAATCCTGTGTGGTCGTTAGTTTGAAATGAAAGTGTAATTTTCCCCTAGCTAAAACCACGCGATAAGAAGTTATTAAAAAAAAAAAACGAAATATGCAAAATGTAATTTATGTAATCCATCCTTATTTATGTCACCAAAGAAAATTATTTTTTAACTACCTATTTTTTCTAGTAAATAAATAAATAATAAATAACTAATTAATCATGATGCCATCTATTATTTTAGGTCTCGTGAAATTAAACACATGACACGCTGAACAAGTTTATTTGCGCGTTTCTAGGGTTCAATATTTTGGGTAGGTGACTGGTGGCTGAAAAGAGGGGAATGGGGGGAACCAAGTCACTTACTGATGATACTTTCTAAACGGTATGGTTTAAAAACGTTATTTTGCCGTTTTTAAATTAACAAGTCTACATCATATTATTTGTGATGTCATAATATACGAAAATTGCCGGCTTCAGCCTACAAAAATACCTTTGGCGATTGTATGTCTCAGACAACCACTGACGTACGTATAGTAGAATTTAGGTTAGAAGGAACTAAAAAAAAATCTGCTGTCGTCATTGATAGTTTAGGACTAATGACTTGACGTTCGAATATTTAAAAACAGTTTTGAGTAAATTTTATAATTGTCAAAAAAATTCCTTCCTATCTGAATCATACTGTAACAAAAACAATAATATTAATTCATGGCTCAAATTATAGTAATTTACGGCTTAATAATAGTGTATATATATATATATAAAGTTTTACTTTGTCCTTAAAAGATGAGTTTTAAATATAAAATAAGAAAAATATTCAAATTGTCTTAATTATTTCGCTGTTGTCAAATGAAAAGTGCATAAACCAACCACTTCAATATGATTTCTGGTTGGAGAATAGTTGTTTATCTAAAGGTGAGCTCTCACGTGTCATTTTCAATTAATCATTTCCAATGGTACACTTTTTATTAAAATAAAAATTAAAATAATTTGTTCACATATATCATTGATCATGATAATTATGGGCTTGATCAACTAACATTTCATTTATAGAAATGGTACAGTTTAAAATAAATGTGAGCTGTGTTTTGTGAAATATGTGTGCAGTTATTTCACAAGTTAAACATTTATATAAAATATTATTATTTAGCACCGCATCTTACTACCCGTTCGGTTTATACGCTTTAAGTACTAATTACTCTAATTGGATTAGGAATTCGGAAGGTTGAATTAGAGGAAGTGAACCCGCATTTGCGTGGAGGGAGAGTGGAAAACCATTTAGGAAAAGCCACCTCCAGTTCACCCGACCTAAATTCGAACCTCTTTCTCCCCGTACTCAGCAGTCGAGCTCAACACAAGCGCGTTAGCCAACTACGCCACCGAGGCGGGTCCTATTGAAGAAGACTTTCTTCTAAGCTATCTTTGTCATCTACACCCCTTTTATTAATTTGTTAGTAACCCTTGTGTTGAATCTGTTTTAAAAAACATCTTGCGAAAATCTTCAGACCTTCCCAGTTGACACATGTACTAGATGTCAAGCTCATGTAGGTTGGCTTACCAGTGATAGACAGCTCATGGTTCGAATCTTGATTGGGTTTACTTAAGTTTATTTCTCCTAAATAGTTTGATTTTCTCTCTACACACAAATGAGGGTGAATTTACTTTCAATTATACTTTATTTACACTTATCTCATTATTGTGATTATATTCGTAAGGCCTGGGTGGAAAGTAAAATTTGGAGGTCAAAATAAAGTTGAGTTGAGGTTTAACTCTTTTAGATGATGCCCAACATCTTCTGAAAGACTCTAGAGTTCGAATCCTGGAGGCAAACATTAAGTCTTCACGTGTTGTGTACGTGGTTTGGGTCGGGTCGGAGTTGGACACTAATGCTCTCCTAGGCGCTAATAACCCATTCCTCGGCGCCTGTAAAACACATCACTAGACGCCACTGATCCGTGCAAGTGTGTGTCTCGTCCAACACCATCTGCGTCCCATGCTCGGTCGTGTAGGATATTAGCGTCTGTCTCGTAAATCTCTCCAGGCCACTACTAGGCCGGAGCTCAGCGCCGCGGCGCGTGACTCGGATTGGTATGTTGGGGTCATACGAGACGTACGCGTCTACGAGTAAGAACGGACCAAGTACGTGACCTTAACTGCTGTTCTTTTTATTATCTTATGCATCACTTATTTCTACCTGTCTGAGATAGAGGTAAGGAAGTTGGATTTTTAAAGAAAATGTACCGGCATTTGTGTGGAAGGAGAGTGGTAAACCATTTAAGAAAAACACATTTTTGGGCCTCCAATTTGGATTCGAATCATAATCTTACCGTCACCGGTAAACCAGACTAGACTAGATTTTGATTTCGTTACGGGCACCTTTACTGTTAAGTCCATATACGTGCAATATAAAATTATGAATGAAAGGTCTGAAAAGAATAAACAAGAGAGACTTCGCTTGGAAATAACATGGAAAAACCACTTTTAAAAACTCTCATTTGGTAAACCACCCTTCAGTACACCCGGTCGAGATTTGAACCCTGATATCCAATTTATTTAAAACCAAGTGCATCGAGAATTTAAGTTCTTGGATCGCTCAACCATGGACATGGGTTTGAACCTTTCTAGTCTAGAAATTACCATAATTTGTACTGATACTTCTTCCGTATCCTTAAGAGATTCCCATTTTAACTTCGTGAGACGCAAGAAGTGATCGAGAACGTCAAGGAACTGGTTTCAAGGGCGCATTTTATTTAATATGTTATTTTTTTACCAAGTTAGTTTACTTAGAAAATTGTTGAACAATTTAGAGTTACCAAATACTACTCAGCCGGTTTGTCACGCGGTCTAAGGCATCAAACTCAATTGACAGACTCGCTGAATCTAAGCCGAGTGCTTTGAGGTTTACGGTTTTCTAACCCTGTAGTTTTCCCATACTTCCTTCATGCTAATGTGAGTGCACTTATTTAAGATGCCCGACATACCTCTCCCCGCTATAAAATACAAATTAAACTAAATATTCGAAGAAATAGTGTAAAGTGTACACAATCTTAATAAGCTGAACTAAGGCGTCGCTCTCATAGTAGTCTGAGCATCCGGTGATGGGGATATCGGGGTTCAAATCTTGGTTGGGTGTACTGGGTTGATTTTTCCTATTTAGTTTCTTAATCTAACTCTTTGAAAATTAGAATATAGATGCTCTATATTATTCCTTCTTTATTCCTAATCCATTAGTATAAATAAATAAAAGACCCAACGCTCTGCATAAAAAAAATCATAAATACGTAAAATGAGGGCCTACTGGAGGTACCGTATTCGAATCTCGATCGTGTATTTCTAGTTTAGATTTATAAGGTATAACACAAAGTGTTGAATGTTCACAACAGTCGAGAGATACCAGATGTTGATAACTTTGGCGTGTATTAAGAGTTTGATGACAAAATTACAGTGGTGAGACGTGACTTTTTAACAAGGTAGCAAAATTTTTCTAAACTGTACCTGTGAATTGTACTCATCACCCAGTAGAAAAATTATTGGCCACTTAGGAACGAAAATACATTCTCCTGTGAGGTCAAATGGGGACCGAATTGAGATAATATATTATCATAGGTACAGTTTTATCAAATTCTACATACACACGTCACACAACCGTAAAAATATAAACCAATATCTCAGTAAAGCCATTAAGGCAACAATTATCTTGATTTTTAAGTGGACTAAAAACAAAAATAAACACGAAAAATATTTAGTCCGTTCTTACGCTAAGAATCAATTTCGTGTTGGTGCTCATACACGCATTTTACTGCCGCACTCATATCTTGAAAAGAGGGGAAATAATTCAATTTTTTTTATAATGCGGTATATTTTGTTACATAATATGAATAAAGTTAAGCAGTATTTTCTTCCTAATAAGAATAACCATTTAAGGAAAATTAATTATCTGCCAGAATTAGCATACAGCTTATACCTATGTAACGTAATTGTGTTTTTTTGTGTGTATAAAACAACTTTCAGCAAATAGCTATGTAGACCTAGTGTATTTTGTTAGTTTTTGTTTGAAACGTGCGTGGGTATACTACTCGTATGTTATAATAATTAAGGCTGGTACACACAAAACGTTAAGCTAAGATAAGATTTTCTCTGCTAACTGTTTAGAAAAATAGCGTACCATATATTTAAATGTGTTGGTTCACACAATAAGCTAAGCTATGCCTTGCTACGCCGTGCTACGTTTTTACCGATTGCTGGAGATGTATTCCTGAGCACTTTCAAAGCTATCTCATATGGTTTTCCCATTTGACTTTACTTAGAAAACCATACCAAATACTCAAAAATGCACCCAACAATACAGACCCTGGCCGGTCAATTATTCCATTTCCTATCTTGAACCAGCTAAGGCTACGCATGCGCATAACGCAGCTTGGACTTCGTGTTGAACAGACGCAGTGCTGGTTTGGTGAAAATAATCAAAGAAGTGTTGAAGTTTTGTTTTCAATTTTTTTTTCACGTGTATTTAAGTAATATTCAATTTAGGTTTTATATTTAATTAATGTGTTTATAATAAAATGGAAGCGTTAATTGAACAAGTCAAACCTAAATTTTCATCATCCTCCAAACCAACTGCCAACGGCAGCATCTTTTCTCACTCATTACTACCACCTGAACTCAAATAAGACATTTTGGAGAACGCCATAAATAAACTTCACTGGAGCAGACCAGAAATAAACAACACTGAATTCGGGAGGGGAAATAGGGGCCATTGCTTAGCTTAGCAATGAGTGTGAAACCAAACTGACAGTCTCTTAACACAGCACAGCACATCACAACATAGATTAGCTTAGCGTTCTGTGTGTATCGGCCTTAAGAATATATACCAAGAACTCTCTTTTCATTTGTAATCAGGATAAAGGCTCTGGTCTTATCTACAGTCCTTTCTTTTTAGGAAGGGCCTTATCTGACAGTCATACAATCTACTAGATCTATCTTCACGTATTCATACTCCATATCAAGTGATCTTTAGCTGTTCTTAGTAAAAGGTTATAAATGTTGACTACAAAACTAATATGTTTGTATTTTCTTAAAGATCTTCTTATGAAAACTGGACTGTATCATTACATATGGTTACCGTTGAGGATGAATTAGGAGTTCGAATCTTGGTTGGATGCACTTTTTCCTAACCATACCCTCTCAATACCAATGCAGGTACACTAATTTGTGTTGAACACAATTGTACAAAAATAATGTTCAAGCACGTAATTTGGCGTTTGAATATATTACAGTAGTTTTAGTAACGTTTTAACTGTCAGAATCTGTTTCTCTTTCCTAGTTTCTACTATAAGGGTTAATTTATGAATTTTGGTTATTTATTTATAGTTTAAACAAAAATTAAATGTTAATACCCGAACCGATGGATCCCCGAGTTATATCTAAAACTCATTCAGACTGGTTTTGCAGGTGAGGGGGATATCGGGGTTCAAATCCCGACCAGGTGTATTAAAGGCATTTTTTCTAAATGGTTTCCCATTTCCCCTTCACGTAAATGTGAGTACACTTCCTCTACATCCCTACCCAATTGGTGTAGTTTATTTCAGAATTCCAGCCAGATTAGAGAGAAAGCATCTGTGAAAAAAGTAGGTTTACTGATTTTTTTTTAATTTCTTGCTATCTTACAGGTAGAGAAAGTATTGGGATCGTCAAAAAAATCTAACTCGAGATTTTGATGAATCTGGACGTTTCATGGCCCCCCGAATAAAAAAAAGTGGTTTCTGATTTTCCATCTGTCTGTCTGTCTGTCTGTCTGTCTGCACCTCCAACTAGAGCTTAAAATATTTTACCTATCGGGCTAGAACTTGCTATCTAGGGTTTTCATAGGGTTTCCCCGAGGTTTTTTTTGGGATTGGATATCTAACCCTAATATTAAGGGTAATTTACTGAAGGGCAAAAAGGGAAAAAGTCGATTTACTCAAAATAGTTTCTTACGATTTTGATTAAATTTCATTCGTAAACATTTATAAATATTCCAAACAAAATGTATTCTCTTAATATTTTAGCAAAATGACTTTAAAGGCTCCGGTCTGAAGCGTAAATTATCTTTTTTTTAATATAATATCTCCTAAACTATTTGAGATATGAAATTACTTGTCGTTAGAAATACGTAGGTCTCTTTATAATACAAATATTTTATAAGAATCATATTTTTATAAAACCAATAACTTTCAGCCNGGTAAAAGTATTGCGACCGCAAAAGAAAATATAACCTAAAATGTTGATCTATGTCGACGTATCAAGACCCCCCAAACCCTAAAAAGTGGTATTTTCAATTACGTCTGTCTGTGTATGTTTAAACTTAAAATTAAGAGTATATTTAAGAAAGGACGAAAAGAGAAAAAATAGATTTTCTCAAAATCGGCTCTAACGATTTTGATTAAAATTCGTATCTAGGTGTTGATTAAGATTATAAATAAACTGGCTACTTTAATTTTACTATGAAAATAAATTTTAGGGTACCTTACAGAAGCAGAATCCTACTTATCTCCGCAACTATTTGAGATACTAAATAACTTATCATCGCAAAATTGTAGAACTATTAAAAATAAAAAACTTGTATATAAAATATATTTTTATAAATCCAACAGTTTCTAAGATATTGGCAAATAATACAATTTTGTGAGATTTAGTTGTAAAGAGATACTACTTAAGTTTTAACATAATATTTCTCCAATGCCATAGAGTAATTAAATATAAGTAAGTCTCTAAAAGTTTATGTTGTTTTTCTTTAAACCTCTTAGGAGAAATGTTTGTACAACAATGATCTATATCCATTTTAGACTCAATAGTCAATATTTATATTTTTTATTGGTCAAAATTTATAAATGAGGAATTTAATAGAAAAACAAATTTATAAAATCTAAAACCGGGACTAAAAAAAGTTTTACACAAGTATAGTGCACTTTATGCTTGGATTTGCTGGTGTATATTATTTCGTTTCACATATATTACGAGTTTTGAGTAAATATCTCCATTTTCAACCAATAGAGAGTGAAAGTCCGTGTGGAATTCCGTACCATTTTTTTTATCGTAACTAATAAAAGGGTACAATAAATAGGATCAGTTTTGGAACTAGTATTCACTTTTACTTTAACTTCGACCAATGTTTATTATTTTTTGTGAATAGTTTTACTATTCTTTTTATTTTCAAGTTTCAGCTCGTGGTAGTTAATATTCACAAATCTTCTCATAGTTTCCTTAAGGTAGGGGGTGGGGGGTGTATGGAACAGTAGTTAAGGGCAGTAGTTTTTTAGTTTTTATAGCTAAACTTTTTCTTGGCCAAAATAAATAATTTATTTCTCCAGTAGAAACACAGAGCTTAATTTTCTTTACATGGTGATATAAACAGTTATTGAATATTTGTCACGAGCATTGCGACCTTAGATGATGAACTTTTTAAATAAAGGGAAAGAGTTGTCATTAAATTCCAAGACACCCTTGACATATATTCAATAACTGTTGAGGTTGCCATTTGAAGGAATTCAAACCATATATTTCTGCTGTTGAATTATTTAATTCAATTTGATCAAAATAGTGTTTTGATCTAAAAACTTCAAAACTACTACCCTTAAATCATGTCCCTTACACTCCCACCTTTAAGAGTCCATTTAGCCCCACGGACAACACTTAATTTAAGTAGGTAATACAGATAGGTCCCGATGCCAAATCATGGTATGGTTTTAAGTATTATACTTAAGAAAACCATTGACTCGAAAGCAGTGAAACTGTTTTACCATATTTCAAATAACTATAATAAAATCTATAGATAATTATGTTAAAATAAAAATACTATTAATTCACTGTTTTCTAACTAAAAAAAGTATAGTTTGAACGCAATCGTGTATTTTATATTCCGATTAATCGACCGTAAGACTGAGACTGGGTTTAGAATGCTACAGGGGAGAGCCTTGAAAAGCGTTGTAGACGTTTAGAGATACTGAATTATTTATTAAGTCATTTATCTGATTACCAAACCCTTCTTTCACCTCTGACAAGACAACTTGTTAATGTGTGGAATGCCAGGCCTCCACCGCGGTTCGGATTCCACGTTAAACTGTAGGTCCTCCATTTTCATCTCACAATCACCCTACCATCACACATTAGCGTAAGTGCTTATAGCCCGAACGGGTAGTAAGACGCGGTGCTAATAATAATAATAATAATAATAATAATAATATTAAGTCATTTGATATTTTTAAATATTGTTTTCATTTAAATATAGGCCAAAGCTATGATCAGTTAAAAAGTTCGAGTTTTAAGTTTTAAAGTGTTAAAAAAATATATGATCATTTACATAAAACTCTATAAAACAATCCCATATTTTCTTAAAATTTTCTGCTGTGACCCTATCAAAACATGATTTTATTTGATAGAGGAAGGTCAAATCTATGTTTCTAACCTTTTGTTTTAATGTCAAAAGTACAGATTTTCGCATAAAGCTTTGTTGATTTTATTTAAACTTAAAATTTCAAATCTAAACTTTTTAACTGGTGAAAAAACTACTCCTATTTTTTAGAAACTATATTAAAAATATTAAACAGCTTCTTAAATAATGCGGGACTTCTAGACGTCTGCAACGCGCCGCAGTGCTCTACTATATAGCGATGTTCCGCGGCGGGGTTGTGTCTGACGGGGAGTTATCAAATGGCACCGTATGGCCCGATGAGATAGAGAGGCCCCTGCAACGATTCAAGCGTAAATCTGGCGTAAATTTACCACGACGCTTCCGCGTCGTTTGAAATGAAAAGTCGTCACGGTCGAATTGACACGGAGCTGCTTGATTTTTTTACTCTTAAGAGGGAGATTCGTGGTAAAAAAAAAAAGCACTGAGACGCGTAGTAAACTTCTAGAAATCTCATGTTATTTATGAAGTGGTTTGTTATTTCAAAATATTTCTCAAGCCAAAATGGCGATAAAATACCCTTTACCATTAAAACCCCGCATTTTACTATTTAAAAAAATCATGAAAAGGGGAGTTTATCTCATCTTTAACGATGTTTCACATGAAATATTGCAATTCTGAGAACAAAGTAGTCTGAATTAAATGTTTGGAAACAAATATACAGGCCTATTTAAGTCATCTTTTAGTAAAGCAACAAAAATAACATTTTATTTAAGATATTAATAATTTTACTGGGGATGGTTTTAGGGTGTTTGAAGCTTCACATATACCATTTACTTAGTATACACCTCAGTAAGAAGAGATATATTTTAAAAGATATCGTACCCTTAAATGAAAAAACGAATAAAATTATATGATTCTTATTGCTCGAATATAAAATAAAATATTTCCCATATATATTTAAAAGCTTGGCGGTTTACTATCTTAACTTAAAAATTGGTCGCACATGATTGTGTTCACTTTAGCTCAGCCGGTAGCATGTTTGCCTTGAGAGCCAAAGCTCTCATCTAAAATTCCAGGAATGATATAATTTTTAAAGTTAGTGAAATTATTGTTGTATCCCCAAATGATGAATTGGTTAATTGTATCCCCTTTAGCGTTAAAATTGTATGTTATGTTATACTAACTTGGTTTGGAAAGGCCACGTCAAATACCTCTTAAAATGAATACAAACTTGATTGATATAAGATCAAGTTTGCGTAGGTCTAATTTAATTTAAGCCGACTAACCGGGATATTAGAAACAAGATTACGCCCAAACCAATTAACGTATCCAATTGCGGCTTATTTGACGGCAGTTAAATATTATCAGTTTAATTTATTTTCATTTGAAATAATTGTTTTTTCAATTTTGTGGTCAATATGTTAAAACGGTTTCCCTAGTCTCATTTCCATTGGTTTTTTTAATCTCGAATACAGAAAAAAAGCACCACGATGTCAAAGGCGTTACTCTGCCAGTAACCAAGACTGACGATATCAGAAACATCTGGGTTATAATCCAAGTCGGGTCTACTGAGTTTATTCCTTCGAAGTTTTTCACTCTCCCTCCACTCAAATGCAGGTACACTTCCTCCAAATTCAATCTTTCTCGTCCCTAATATAATAGATTATCTAATACATAACCTGAACGGGCAGTAAGGCATGGTGCTAAAACACTGTTGATACTTCTATGTGTAAAACTAAACTTATTGTATATACTAATAATTAGAGCAATATTAGATTTATTTTGACCATAAAAGGTGTTGCCATAAAATAAAACTTCCGCCTTTAACTCGAGTTCTCCTTTGCTCCACCTTAAAGGCTGGGAGTTGGTGAGTTCTTGGTAAATTTACTAGTGTTGTGTTGGTAATGTTGTGCGTAGGTGTCGGGGTGTATATCTCCAGGGTGGAGGAGGGCAGCGTGGCTGAGAGGGTCGGTCTGCGGCCAGGAGACACGATCCTGGAGGTCAATGGAACCCCCTTTTCCGGAATCTCCCATGACGAGGCTCTCAAGGTAAGGATCACCGATACACTGTCCTCTCTGGTTGATACACTGCTGAGATAGACTGTACTCTCTGGTTGACACACTGCTGAGATAGACTGTACTCTCTGATTGATACACTGCTTATAAAGACTGTACTTTCTGGTTGATACACTGCTGAGATAGACTGTACTCTCTGGTTGATACACTGCTGAGATAGACTGTACTCTCTGATTGATACACTGCTTATAAACTCTGTACTTTCTGGTTGATACACTGCTGAGATAGACTGTACTCTCTGGTTGATACACTGCTGAGATAGACTGTTCACTCAGGTTGATGCTGCTTAACCTCTTTGAAATAGTAGTGCTTAATGTGTTAGAAAAAATTAGTTGGACACCTCGTGCCTCATACATGGGCCATCTAAGCTTTTCTCACAGAACATTAATGTCATAATTATGTAATGATTACAAATAGTACCAGTAGCCAACGTACTAGAGCGTCACTCTCCGTAAGTCTTATTTTCCAGTGATGATAAGGCATGGTTTCGAAACTCGGCTGTGTATAATCAGATGTTTTTTTTTCCTTAATGGTTTCCCATTCCCATTCCATGTAAATGCAAACACCCTTCATCTTAATTATTTCTTCCACAACTCTACTTACTTTTGGTAAATATGTTGATATGCAAGACGTATAATAAAACGTGGAGCATGATTAAACAATAATGGGGCATAAATAAAGTATTAAGTGGTAATGATTTTAGTGGAAAAGTCTATACAATAAAAGTTACCAATTATTCTAAGGATATTTTATAATCTTCTTTTCGCATTTATACTTCAAGACGCGTCTTCTATATTAATTATATTTACAAAACTTTTAAATATGATATAATATAATTCATAACTAAAACGTTATTGAAAATATTCTTGAAAAAAAAAAGTGATATTTTTTTGTTTTTGCTATAGCTCACATATTAACAATACATTATTATTTTATTAGATTTGATGTAGTTTATCTATACAATTTTTATTTTATCGGCTCTATTTCGTGTAATACTCATACAATAATTTAAAAAAATAGTGTAAGTTTGTTTACTAAATATATTTTTGTAAGAATTACGTTGTTTTATTGATATTAGTTGTTCGGACAACCCACAATTAATTTAAAGATGTGGAGTTTAAGAAAATACACCAGCGCGCCCTTGAAGAACCAATAGCAAAATCACAATTTTACTAACTAATGCACCTGGCTGGATTCGAACCTCTAGCTAAGATCAAGAACAGTCCTGTCTCCGAGACAATCCTGTCGTTTGTAGAATAGTTTGGGTAAAGAAAAGTGAATATATTTGATGAAAGATGACAAGAAAAAATTACTATCGTTTGACACGCAAAGATAAGGATTACTTGTGCTTCTTCTTTGATGTGCTAAGAGAAAGTGCTTACAGTGACTAATAGATCGCAGCACGGAGCTGTTTAGACCATTAGGAGATTAACTTCAGTAATGGGTGCAGTGACGTGCGCAATCACCTGAAATATCAGAATAATGGCTTACTGTGTTTCCACGCCTTAGACGAAACATAAGAACAGATCTGAAACGTAATTACGTGACAAGCTTTAAGCCATCTACAAGATTATCGTCTTTTATTATCCGGTGTGACTTGAAATAACTTAAGATTTTCTCTTTCTTAACAAATTTAGTTAGAAGACTCAAACAAATGTTAAATCCAACGACCACGCCTAAATCAACAAACTCATTAAGTGTGCAGTTGCCTAAACCAACAAACTCAATCAGTGTGCAAACCCCTAAACCAACAAACTCAACCATTGTGCATGTGCCTAAACCAACATATTCAATCATTGTGCATGTGCCTAAACCAACATACCTCATCAGTGCAACGGTGCCTAAACCAACATAATCAGTCAGTGCGTGTGCACCTAAACCAACAAACTCAATCAGTGCACATGCACCTAAACCAACAAACTAAATCAGTGCGTATGCGCGCGCATAAACTAACATCCTCAATTAGTATGCATGCACCTAAACCAACATGCTAAATCATTGAACAGGTGCCTAAACCAACAGACTCAATCAGTACGCATGCACCTAAACAAACTTCAATCAGTGCGTATGTTCCTAGACCAACAGACTCAATCAGTACGCATGCACCCAAACAAACAAACTAACTCAATCAGTGCGTATGTTCCTAGACCAACAGACTCAATCAGTGCGCATGCACCTAAACCAACAAACTAAATCAGTGCGTATGTTCCTAGACTAACAGACTCAATCAATACGCATGCACCTAAACAAACAAACTAACTCAATCAGTGCGTATGTTCCTAGACCAACAGACTCAATCAGTACGCATGCACCTAAACAAACTAACTTCAATCAGTGCGTATGTTCCTAGACCAACAGACTCAATCAGTACGCATGCACCCAAACAAACAAACTAACTCAATCAGTGCGTATGCTCCTAGACCAACAGACTCAATCAGTGCGTATGTTCCTAGACCAACAGACTCAATCAGTGCGCATGCACCTAAACAAACTAACTTAATCATTGCGTATGTTCCTAGACCAACAGACTCAATCAGTGCGCAGACGCTTAAAACAACAGACTCAATCATGGCGCATGCGCCTACAAAGTGATATACTTTCAGACAACTGAGTTTACTGCTGGGAAAATATTTTTAATAACGCGCTAGATAGAAATTCGCATGTTTTGTTCTTGTTTTGTTCAGATTTCTTTCACCATGCAAAACAATAAATAGAAAACATCCATTGTGACATTAATCTTAGAGTGGTTTAGCCATTAGAAAAAAACTATGTTAGAAATAATCTGTTTTTAGTTTGTGTTGCAAAGTATCATAGGTCAACATACATTTCAGCTAGCTTGTGAGTTGCTGTGACACTCAAGCAGATTAGGTGAACTTGTGAATTAAACTTTAAACAGAAGTTTCACAGGAAAATATTACCAACAAATGCGTTTGAGAAGATCTAATCAACGAATAAGAAACAAAACCCGAACACAAAGCTTCAGTCTCATCTTGTCTGATTTGCCGCCGGTTGGGGCACGAATCCCGACCGGATGCAGTGTTTTGTATTTCACTTAGTGTTTACCCGCTATCCCTCTCCAAGCAAACACTGGTACATTTAATTGACTGTGACTTTTCTAATTCTTACCAAACTATCTTAATTAATTCACATATAGGTAATTTTTGTGGCTGCATGTTATAAGTCAGTGGTATTAAAGTTTTTTCGTCCACGTACCCGCAGATATAATATTGATCTTCAACTTTGTGCTCTTAAAGGTGTTTGTGCATAATGCAAGCTTTAAGGTACACAGAGGCAAATCGGATCCGTTTCCCTTCAGCGATAAAAAAAAATTGGACTTATACAAGTTTTATTAAGTTTTATTATATATATCTTAATCTAAACCCCTTTGGTTTGGAATTTATACAATGAAATAATCAAGAGGTGGGAATTATTCGATTCACCTCAAGTTAAATTCAAAACCAATTTTTTTTTAAATGTAACTTTTAAGAAGCACTCTCTTTCAAATAAGCTATACTTTAATCCGATAAAAATAGTTTACTCAACACATGCTTCGCAAATAGAATGTTCTTATATATATATAAAATTCTTTCTGTCAGCACATTTGTCGTGGCACCACTCTTCACATTTTTTGTTGCACTGATTTTCAGTCTTCAACTTGAAACCAGTCCTCTTAAATCATGGCGTACAACATAATCGAAAGCATACTTACGTACGTTTGTTATATTAATACAATTTTGTCCTATTTTTTTGTGTGGTTTTGTTATCCTACTAAATACACANTATATATATATATACCCGCACTTGCTTAAAAAATTTCAAGTCACGCAAGGTCTTTATAAATTGTATTAAATATACTTTTTGAGATTTATATATATATATATATATACCTGCATTAGTGTGAAGAAAGGATGGGTCGAGACTCAAACCTCGATCTCTAATCTCTCCATCAGCGATACTACTGTCAATTTTTTAATTGACGATTAAGGCCGTATGACTAAAGGCATTTTCTTCAGTTAAACAAATTATAGAATTGACAATACGTGAAATTGTCTTAACTAACCGCAACTATATCAACACACAGTTAATACAAATGATTTTTTTTTTATCAAAACTAACTACTAAAATAATCTATTCTTAATATCCACGGACAATTCCCCTTTGTCCAGTTGGCAAACAAGGTCAAACTGCAAACAGTCGAATTATTTTAGAGTGAACAATTTTCCAGCTCAGTAGACTGAAAATATCCCGCCATGTTTTGGACACGAAGCAGAAAATAACACATTCTAATATATTTGGTTACCACATGGTCTGTGTATTTTCAATATCTCTCAAACCCCCAGATATAAAAGTATTGTGATCGTCCAAAAAATCGAAATCGATATTTTGATAAATGTTGACGTTTCATGGGCCCCCTGAAACAGAAAAAGTTGTTTTCGTGATACCTTCTGTCTGTCTGTCTTTATCTCGGCCTAGAGCCGAAACCACTTGACCGATCAGGCTAAAACTTGGAATCTAGGGTTTTCATAAGGGTCCCCCGTGGGGTTTTTGAAATTATATATCTAACCTTAAAATTAAGGGCCAAAAGAGAAAACATAAATTTTATCGTAATTTACACTAATGATTTAGATTCAAATTCTTATATAGGTACTGTTTAGCATTACAAACAAAATGTAAAATCTAATTTTACCGAGAAAATTAATTAGAAGGTACTTTACATAAGCGAATATCTAAAATTTCAATAATATTATATACACGACTATTTGAGCTAAGCTATAATTTATATGTGTAAAGCTGTAGGACTACTAAATATGAAAAGCTTTTATTTGAAATATATTTTTATAAACCCAATATTTTCCCAACCCTAAGGAATATATTTTTAAAAAGAGGGATCTTTGAAGTGGCGTGTTGATTGTTATTATCTTTGGTGTACATAGATGTTACTTTTTCCTCAATATGTTTCTGTAACAATATTTATTATATTTGATTTATGTTTTTTGCTGGACTGTTTCTGCAACAATTCTAATAGTTTCACATATATTTTAGTAAATGTGTCCATTTGTAGAAAAAGGAGAGAGAAAGTATGCGCGGTGCACCGTAACATTTTATTTAACTCTACGAGCGATACGTACAGGCTGCGAAACATTTGATACAACTCCACTGGATGTTTATACGTAGGCCTACTCTGCTGTAACATACATTAAAACTCAATTAACGTTAATCGCCCATAGCATTCTTTTCTCCATTTTATACTTTTTTTGTGGTTTTAACATACATGTATTTTCATCTTTATTTTTATTTTATTTATTTTTTGCTTGTGTAGGAAGGAAGGCGGCAGAGTATAAAGTGAAGCAAACGTAGGTGTAATTCATTCCCCTCATCCCCTTGTGCTTCACTTCTTACCTCCCGTCCGGAATAGACGTATATATGCATACTAGTATACTGAGGTAGGGACGAGTAAGGTAGAATTTAGAAAAAATATACTCGCATTTCGTTGAGAGCATATGGTAAATGAGTTTTAGTTTTGGATTTGTAAATTAAATTTTACAGACACTCTTATACGGCTTACAAACTAACTTAATAGGACAGCACATATAACACGGTTAAATATACAGGCCATTCACCAGGAACTCGAATTCTGGGTACTATGACGAGTTCGCACACAAATACCCATTTATTATTTTGACGAAGTAAGATCTAGCCAGGATTATTTAAAGGATTTTTTTATCTTATTTCTTTCTATCCAGCTTCAGTGGTCGAGTGAGCTAAGGCGTCGTTCTCACAACAGTCCAAATTGCCGATGATGGGGAGATCCAAATTTAAATCCCTTTCGGGATTAGGCCTACTGAGGGTAGTTTTGTTCATGGTTTCTCCACTCTCACTTTTATACAAATACGGTTAAATTTCCTCTAAAATTATACCCTCATAATTCTTACCCCAGTAATGTAAAAACACGGATAGCCCAAATGGTTGGTTAGACGCGTAGGACAAAAACAAAATTACCTGCCAGCGCCAATAATTGCTATCAATGACTTGAACTATATGGGAGAGTAAGGAAAGTAGATGGGAAGGAAATGCATTAGTATTCACTTGTGGAGTGTTTATAAGCCCGTTGACACAATGAGGTCATTACGGTATTCACTTATGGAGGATTGGAAACAACTCTGTGAAACAATTTTACGCGTAGTCAATCTCTTAAGAAGTCAAACTCTGGCCTCTGAGTCAACTCACAGCAGCTATTTGGATTTTTTTAACCACTTCATGTTTGATTTATTTATTTTTACATAAAAAAGAAGACCACATATTAAAGACACCACTTAACGTAAGGGGAATATTCTAACACTAAAATATCACTCGTGGAAATGTCAGTTCTGAAGCTTCAAAATCACTAACATCATCAACTATCTTAAAACGTCATGTTGTTAGCTTGTTAAAAAAAATTGATCGTATTTGTTTGAAGAAGGATATATTTAGGTTTAATAACCATTTACGTTAATCTCCTAACAGCAACATTTCGCGTTAAACGTCGTCTACAGTGAGAGAATTTCCTCTTGGGATTTATTAAAGGTGGGCGTTAGAAAGCGTGAGAAAAAGGCTGTGTTTTTGCAGTTGTTAGATCAAAACATCCTTTTGGCCAAAATAAATAAAATATTGCTCCAGTTGAAACAAAGTTTAATAATTTTCTTCACTTGGTGATATCAACAGTTGGTGAATATCTGTCATAAATATTGCGGCATTAGATGACAAAACTTTTTAAATTAAGAGAAAAGTTGTCATTAAATTCCAGGACATCCTTAACAGATATTCAACAACTGTTGAGGACACCTGTTGAAGGAAATTAAACTCTAAGTTTGTAATCAAGAAATATTTGATTTATTTTGGCCAAAACAATGGTTTGCTATAAAATTTGTAAAAAAGCACTGACCTTTCTCGTGTGCCCTATACACTTACCTTAAATTATAAAATTTCAATCCAAAGGTATCCAACCCTCCCACCTCCATTTTGGCACGTGTCAAATCTTTTGAAATAAAAATAACACTTCTTATATAACAGAATTTCTCAGCGCTCCAGTAGGCGGGACCCTTCAATTAATTTGACCTCTAGAACAATTACGACGTTTAACTTTGACTCGCGACGCTTATGTTCATTTTCCATTCGGGTACACTAGAAATTGATTTTTCATACATAGATAACCATCCTGTTATGCAATAATATTCTGGTACATTGTATTGAAATCTACCCTCATCATCCTTGGTTCTCAAATCATGTATATACATTTGAGGACATCCCGAACCGTTTATGACGTGTAGACGGTACTTAACTAATCTCACATGATTCTTCATTTCACCCGCTTCAATAGCCGAATGGTCTAAGGCGTCACTATCGTGTTAGAATGGCCTGCTGATTACGTGGAGATCGGGGTTCGAGTCCCGGTTGGCTATATTGAATGTGTTTTTACTATAAGTTTTCCCACTCTCCTTTCCCACAACTGTGGGAAGATTACCTCTAAGATGCTTCCCTCCTCACCTCTACCTCATTAGAGTGATACTATCATATATGTGTATAACACGAACAGGTAGTAAGACGCGGTGATTAAAACAATATTTAAATTTAATCTCTAAATAATTAATCTTTAAACTAATCTTAGCTACCCCTTGAATGCTGCTAGATAGATTACACCCCTTACCTGTTGGACAGTTCCGCTGTGCGTGTAGTCTACGCCGATGGCTCAGTCAGTATGAGTGCTCGTGGAAATAGTCGGTTTCCGCAAACCCTCTAAAGGGACGTATTCCAGGGCGAACATCCTCTCTCGACCCCTTACCCACTTTTGTAGCCATATAGGGGTAGCACGATATTTGCTCCTTTTGGGAACAGTAGGCAGCTGAGCTTCATTTTTACAACATTTGACAAAAAGAAGAACCGTTCCTGTGTTTATTTTCTTGTTTCTCTTCGCCGTTTTCTCGGCCCAAAACTTGCGATATTTTTCCATGTACTCTTTTATGTGCCCTTTGACAAAAGAAGTATTTCATAGTAGGTTAGGAACAGGTTTTAAGAAGAGCTCAGGCTAGTTAAAATTAACCACATCTGTGTACTGAAAGCCAATATTCTAACATTTATGGAAAACCGATACCAAGCTCCAATCTAGTTTACAATATATTAATTCCTGAAATACTTAAACAAACGTAACAGACATAAAACATTGATTTGGTGAGTTTATCACACACACACACACACACAGACACATACATACACTTCGATTTTAAGCTACGGTTTCTGGGGTAATTGAACCAATGTAAATATAATTCAGTTAGAAATTTAATAATTTCACTACTAATGAAATTAAGAATTCTGAAAATCATCAAACAAAACAATTCCTATAAAATTGTTGCAATAGGGTAATAATTATATATATATATATATATATATATATTATATGCGTATTTCTTTATATATGGTTTATTAGTTTGTAAACATTTTTACCTATATTTTTACCACTATCATGGCATTTTACGAGTTTAATCTAGAAGTACATAAAAATAGCCTCTATTTATAAAACTACAGTGGGTAATATCTTATTTAAACCTAAAGTGTAAATAAAAATAAATAAAAATCACCTAGTTTTAGTACCGGTGCAGGCCATACTCATACATTAATCACGCTAATGGACAAAGGATGAAGGGAGAATTTTAGAGGAAGTGTATCCACATTTGCGCAAAGGGAGCGTGGGGAAACTATTTAGAAGAAATTACCCTAAGTACATCCAACCGAGGGTCCCCGTCATTGGAAATCCAGTCCAACAAAAGAGTGACGCGTTATACCTTTCTACTACCGATGCGGATAACTCACTAGTTACACATATCGAACTAAAATATGAAAATCGTGAAAACTTGAAAATGTTTCCAGTTAAAATATTAGAATTGAAACATTTAATAAACACTTAATAAAATCTAAAGGCACATTCCTGGGTAACTGAACCCAGTGTCTTCTGGAATCAAACTCTCGACCTTTCAGCTAAAACTAGGAACCTTTAATCACTTAGCTATGGGAATATCCAACATATTAAGGTAGGAGCGTTGGGGACGTGAGAAAATGTATGTGTTTTTTGCAGATTTTTATAGAAAATATTTTTTGTTGTCAGAATGAATCAAATATTGCTCTAGTGGGAACAGAGTTTAATTTTCTTCACATGGTGGTATCAACAGTTGTTGAATATCTGTCTTGAGCATAGCGGCATTAGGTAATAAACTTTTTAAATTAAGAGAAAAAAGTTATCATTAAATTCCATGACACCCTTGACAGATATTTAAAATAATTGATATTACCATGTGAAGAAATTTAAATTCTTATGTTTCTACTGGAACAATATTTTATTTATTTTTGGCAAAAAAATAATTGTTTTACTATAAAAACAGCAAAACCACTGGCCTTTTCTCGTATTTTCTACACTCCTAAATTAAAGCAAACGCAGGGAGAAAGGAGAGTTAATTAGGTTACCATAAGAGCATAATTATCTCGAACTTTTAACGGCCACACAGACAACTTGTTTTTTATCAAACCATCTGCTAAAAAAAAGAAAAAAAAGAGGCAATTCGAGGGAGTGAACCAATATCTACGGGATGCGACATTTCTAAACATCTCGTTCAAACGTACAGCGAATATCTTGGATCGCTTAATTATCCTCCCCCACACCCACTGTCTCTAATTAATTCAGAACACTGACGTCTTGATGAAGCTCTTCGAGACAAACCAGTCAAATGTAAGATAGGCGCCCCTCACCCCCCCCTCCTTACCAACTCACCAAACCACCCCCTTTACTCTTTCACCACCCTCGGAACACCCACGCCACTCTTAGCCCGCAAAAGTTAATTAAGCACGAGGGACGCCCGGTATGTCTTGCGGGACAGAATTCGAAATGCGATCCCTGAGGCACATTATTCAGGAGGCGTATTTGGTCCGTTTGATATGCGGTGTGATGGCCTCGACAGGGTAGCTTTGCTCATTTTTTCAAATTTAATTAAAATTGGCGGAGGCGGGGAGGTATGGCCTAACTATTGAGTGAAAACAGGACTTGAGACCAATTATTTATTTACCCTCATCGTTCGTCTCGTGGTTTATCGCGTCACTATCATGGTTTTTTTACTCACCGCATCATAGTTATTATTATTAGCACCGTGTCTTACTACCCGTTCGTTTTATACGCACTTAACGCTAATGTGTAATGGTAGGGTGATTGTGAGATGAAATGGAGGACCTACAGTTTAACGTGGGATCCGAGCCACAGTGGAGGCCTGGCATTCCTCACATTCACAAGTTGTGATTAATAGACGTCTTGTCAGAGGTGAAGGAAGGGTTTGGTAATAAGATAAATCTGTGCTGGGACCGAGGATTTAACTCCGGACCCTCATCACAGAAGTCTTACACCTTACCCCTAGACCATTAGGTCACCCGCATCATAGTGACCCTTCGGACTATAAGCATACATCAATTACGCTATTGGAATAGGTATGAGGAAGATAAAGTTTTAGAGGGGTAAAAAAGTGGGAAACCATTTGAGAAAGATACACAATCAATACAACCGACCGGTATTCGAACCCCTATCCCCCCATCCCAGGCAATACAGTCCATCACAAGAGTAGCGCCCGAATCTTCGGTCACATGGTTCACCATGGGTTCTAAAGGTGAATGTACTCGTACTTGAAAAAGAATATTACACGTTTACATCGATGTGGCATTACAATTAATTAGTTAATCAGAGTTTGTTTTACAGGTACTAACCACAAGTTATTCGCACCGTTAGTCACACAGTTTAAGGCGTCAGGTCGCAATGGACTGGGCTATTCGGGACGGGTAGGTTGGGACTCGTATCTTAGCCGGGTGCTCCAGTGGATGGTATTCAACATCTGATAAATCCATCACAGTGATTTACGCATCACCCTAGTCTCCAAATTAGTGATTTTCAACCTTTTTAAACTAATGGCACACCTAATTAGCCCCTCTAGTTGTCAGCACAATCCATAAGTTTTCTTAAGAAGAGATTTTATCACTAATAAACGCATATTAAAATTGTATTTGCAATTTTAATAGCTAAACTTCTAATAATTAACTACCCGCCTCGGTGTCGTACTTGGTTAATGCGCTAGTTTTGTGTTGAGCCAGACTTACGAGGACGGGAAGATCGGGGTTCGAATCTCGGTCGGGTGAACTGTGAGTGGTTTTTCCTAAATGGTTTTCCACTCTCCCTTCTCACAAATGCGGGTTCACGTTATATAAATTCAACCTTACCAATTCTTGATCCATTATCGTAATTAGTACTTAAGCGTACAACCCGGACGGCTAGTAAGACGCGGTGCTAAAAAAAATTTGTTTAATATAATTTTTATCCTAGATTTAAGAATGATTTAATTTGTATTCCTAATTTTTTTTTGTGCCTGTTTTTGATATTTTCTCAAACTTCCGCGCCACACCTATTGGACCTTCATGACACACCGGTTAAAACATGGCTGCCGTGGATGAAAGGTGCGGGAGTGTAGGAAACACGAGTTAAGGGCAATGTTTATTGCATTTTTTATAGCGAAACTTTTTTTGGCCGGAATAAATAAAATATTGCCTCAGCAGAAACATAGAGTTTAATTTTGTTCAGTGCGGGTACCAACAGTTGTTGAATATCTGTCATCAGAATAGCGCCATTAGATGACAAACTTTTTAAATGGCGAACAAATGCTGTGATTAAATTTCAGGACATCCTTGACCAATATTCAAGAACTATTGAGTTCACCATATGAAGAAAATTAAACTCTATGTTCTTACTAGAGCAATATTTGATTTCTTTAGACAAAAAAATATATTTTAATTGAAAACTGAAAATTATTCACCTCTACTATAGTCCCCTTACACTCCCGCCTTAAGGGATTATCTAGACGACTGAGATATTACCAACCAGATGTTGCGCTCAGGTTAAATATTTACTAAACTTTTTACAAAAATGAGCTTAGTGTTCATCTCGTCTGACTTGCTGGAGACGGGTTGGTCAGCGTTCGAATACCTGCACAGTATGCTAAGGTATTTATCCACCTAGATTATTACCCCTAATGCTGGTAAATTCTTTCTAAATTCTACCATCCCCTAACCTATTGGTTTTATTAAATGAAAATAGTCCTAATGGTTAGTAAGACGTGGTTATAAAAACAACAGATGTGTTAAACGAATAGTATGATTCTGGTAGGAAGAACCTTTTAGGCGATAAAAACTTTTTTCCCCCGTCAAACACATAATATTTTATTATTTTATTACTGTTATTTTATAGCTATTGATAATATTGATCAAACATGACAACTGATGATAACATTACTTAACGTTTGAATACGCGAAAGTAGATCTAGCAACTATTTTCCAGATAAGGTTCTTCCTACGAGGCTGCACTTGAAAAATAAAAACACTTTGCGGGGCTAGACATGATTTTTTTAAATCCACCTGTAAGTCATTCATTCTCTGCGTTAGAATGAGT
This sequence comes from Timema shepardi, assembly GCA_902151425.1. Lineage (NCBI taxonomy): Eukaryota > Metazoa > Arthropoda > Insecta > Phasmatodea > Timematidae > Timema > Timema shepardi. The sequence goes on along the minus strand of CABFVX010001044.1, from coordinate 102,284 downwards.
TTAGTAATCTTCACAGATCCATCTAAGTTATAAAATATGAACCTTGAATGAATAAACTAATACAATAACTACGCCACGATGGACTGACACGTACGATGGTTGGGTAGGGGAAGGGAGTGGAGGGAAGACGAGGGGAAGGATATCTGCTCGATGTTTGCGTGACGATTACTGAAATCCGCTTTATTCGTCCGCTTTTAGGGGGTGCCCTACAGTAAATATTAGCTCAGAGATCTTCTATGGTCCCAATCATTCGCTCTCTCTTTTTATATCAGTTCGAAGATTGGTGTTTTAGAGTTTGGGAAATACCCTTTCACCCTCTCGCCCCAATAAATCTCATGATGTCATGTGTGTGTGGTTGGTAAAATAAATACTTAGGGGAAAGTAACAGGTTACTAATATCCACACGATTCAGTGGCCGAATGGTCTAAGGCGTCACTCTCGCAGTAGACTAGGCTGTTGATGACGGGGAGATTGGAGTTCGAATTCTGGTCGTAAGTATTAAGGGTGGTTTTTCCATAGTTATTTTCCACTTTCCCTCCACGAAAATATTGGTTCACTTAATCTAAATTCAAGATTACTCATATTTAACTCACTATCGTAATTAATACATAAGCGTAGAGCCTTAACAGGTAAGACGCAGGGATAGAAAAAAATATAACCAGACAATATGCTCCCAAACAGTGAACATATTTGGTGCTCAAATTCAACAACTTTTGGAAGTTGATCCCTGTTTAAAAAAATGTACAAATTTGGTACACCAATCAATATCACTTAACCGATTTCCTCAATTTATGGCAAATTACCAATTGTAGTATTTTCTCGACGTTTATAAAAATAAGAATAGGATTGCATTGAAATATAGTTCATCATGAGGTCAGTGGATTGCAAGTTTGACTTGTCTGGTCTAGAGTATGGGAGAATGGTTTTTTATATATATATATATATATATAGAATTACCCCTCAGCTCAGTCGGTAGTGTGTCTCTATCTTAAGCTAAGGGTCCCGGGCTCGATTCCTGTGCAACTTGAGATGTTATCATAAGATAAATGGGGGGTTTCCCGGCGGTTAAAACAGCCGGAAAGGGGACGTGGGGCCAAGGGTTAATGAAATCTCGACGGTGACATGGAACTTGTATCGAGGTGGTGCTTGCGGTCACTGGCACGTGTATGTCTTGGTTAGATAAGGTAATCACTGCGTGATCAGTTTAAGCTTTTGTTAACATATATTCAATGGCGTGTCATGGAGTGTTTTCAAGGTTTGTGGAGCTTTTAAAAACTCTATCCGTCACATATTCTTACCTCACTCGGTCCCCTATTTGACAAATCATAATACATTCTCTGCTCTACATAACTCATATAAGAAAGTAGGCCTACTTACGTCTATAGCTGACCAATGAGTGTTCTATTGAATTACCAGAACAATTATCCACTGTTACAGTTTAAGGTGGGAGGGAAAGCAACCCGATAAAAGGTGGGTGTTTCTGCAATTTTCACAGGACACTTTTTTTTTTTTGCACAATGAATCCCAAATTTCTCCAGTAGAAATAGAGGGTTTAATTATTTACACGAAGTAGTCTTAACAGTTTTTGACTATCTGTCATGAATATGGCAGCATTTGATGAAACACTTTTTAAATGAAAATAAAAAGTTATCATCAAATTCTAGGACACGGATGATATATGTTCAAGAAATTATTGAAACTATTGTGTGAAGAAAATTATATCCTATGTTTCTACTTGATAAAAAACATTTGATACATTTTGCCATATATATGCGTAGACAAAGGGTGGGAAACCAGTTTGGAAAAAACACCCTCATTACAACCTAACAAGATCGAACCCGTCATTGGCAGAATAGTGTATATTGTGAGAATGACGTCTTAGACCATGTGGACATTGTAATAGCTATTGATAGAGTGACGCCTTAGACCATGTGGCCACTGAAGTGCGTGAAATGTGTTATTTATATAGATATATACACTTTAAATCTGGGCCATATATATAAACGGCCCGGATTTAAAGTTTATAAGAAACCGGGTCTGTAAACACTGAATAATAAAAAATATATATTTGCTATAAATACTGCCATTAGCTCACAATCCCTACCATCCTATCTGGAAAAAGTTATGCTTACCCTGGCAACATGCCACGCCACGCCACTGCATATATTGACGATGTATTGGACGGGCTGGGTGCGATTGCCGTTACACCGAACCGCCTTTGGTCATGCGACCCCTGTAAACTTTTAAGCTTAGACTTACACTACATTCATATGTCACCCTGGAAACAGTGGAAAATAAAACGAAAAGGCACAAATTTAGACATATCTTTATACCTCTTTCACCCCAACCCGCCCCCTCCCTCCTTGCAGTTTCTCTTATGCACTCACCTTATAGAAGTATAGGTCAACCAATCCAGTGTTCGCTACCTTTTTTGTTAGTGCAACCTCACTAAAATATTGTTTTATTTAGAAGACCCTGTGCCATCGTGTAAATAAAATAAACGTTTTCCTCCTACTTACGCGAGTCATTCTCCTACTACGCCTTAAGTTTATGGGGAATTTTTGGTGCACTATAAATGTTAGGTGGCATCTTACCTAAGAGAGGTTATACGTATCCTATTTTTTCGTCCATATAAAAAAAGTCTGTTACCCCTTGATGACATGGAACCCCAAGGTTGCGCACCAATGAAATATATCTAAACTACAGTAGCCCCACGGCTTCTTTGGTGCTTACTGGCAGCTGACAGCTGACAGCTGACGGCTTTGAAAAGTTACCAGACAAAATTATGTATCCCTACGCCGAACAAAATGATCTGCAAAAACATGTGTTTAGCAGCTGTCACTTCTGACAGTCAAAATTTAGGTATATACCTAAATATCATATTCTGAAAATTGAAAAATGACACCTGGACACGGGAATCGAACCCGGGACCATCGGCTTAGTACGCCACTGCTCTTACCACTGAGCTATCCAGGATTCGTCCCGTTCCCATGGTCATTCTTCACTCAGAAGAAGGTCCCGGGTTCGATTCCCGTGTCCAGGTGTCATTTTTCAATTTTCAGAATATGATATCTATGAGGGACTATCCACACTAAAATGCATTAACAATAGTTTCGGCTATTTGTTTCATTAATATATACCTAAATATTGACTGTCAGAAGTCAGCTGTGAGCTGTCAGACAGCACCAAAGAAGCCATGGGGCTACTGTAACTGCTCTATGGGAGGAGTGGGGGGGGGGGGGCTTTCATATTTCTGTAGTAGAATTTCTTTGGTAAAATAAATATGATGTAGCTTGTATCCTTAATCAAATACCATTTATAACTAATAATATATATTTTATGAATATTTTATATTACATTTATAGGCCTATCATAGGATATGTGCTAGGGTTTTTTAAATTGAAAACTACCCGCCACGGGGGCTTAGTTAGCTTACGCGCTAGTCGAGGTTCGAATATATGTCGGGTGAACTGGGGGTGGTTTTTCCTAAATGGTTTTCCACTCTCCCTCCACGCAAATTCGGGTTCACTTCCTCTAATGTAACCTTCACAATTCCTAATCGATTAGCGTAATTGGTCATTAAAGCGTAAAACCCGAACGGTTAGTAAGACGCGGTGCTAAATAAAATGAAAACTACATATGAAACATAATACGCAGCTATAAATTTAATTGCTCACTATGACCATAATGTTTTATAACATGCCACAAACACTTTTATCATTTCCAAATGATGTTTTTTCTTTAAATATAACTAGCAAAACCTGTGAGCAAATTTCACATCTCTTAGGTAAAAATTACCATAGAGGTTACAAGGCCATCTTTATTCTTGTTACATTGCATATTTAAATCAAGAATACAACCTAAATGAAGGCAACGTTGCAGTGGCCTTGTTAATAACTTAAGGTTGCTATGGTAGATATTTTATAATATTAAGTTCTTACACAGGAATATTTTCTTTCCCGTAAGAGATTCATGAGCTAAACTAAAATTCCATTAATTTAATGACAAGTAACCCCCAATCAAAAATGGGTCCCCAAACCCAAGCCGTTTTGGTGATGCGGGGCGGAGTTTTTTTTGTTGTTTTTTTGTAGATGCGTCTGAGGGGAAAGGAGGCCTGAAGAGGGTTGGCTGGAGGAATTTTTTTAGGTTGTGTCTCGAGGGGTACTCCTCACCCGAAGATGAGCCTCGTAGCACTAGTGTTCCATAGTTGCGTTTGGGAAGGGAGGGTGGCCAGACGGGGTTGGAGGTTTTGTTTTAGTAAGGTATCAAGGGGTACCCTCTCCCCACTCGAAGATAGGCCTCGCAGTCCCAGGGGTTTTGCGAGATGTAGTTTGGTCGAGGATATTACCTTTTTGACTTCAGGTAAAAATTGTTTTAATTTTAATGGCGGTTGCACATCTTCAGGTCAACACATTTCAATTAAAGTCCTCATTTTTTCAGTTTAGTCCCATAAAGTAGGTCGATATTGCGTCTGACAGAAATATAAAATTTTGTTTTTAAAGATATAAATGAAGCAATTCTAGCCAGTAACTTTTTTTTAATTCCTTGGTTTTTTCTTAAATAATTTTGATATGAATATTGTGATCTTCAATTTAAAATTCTTATAGCGTGAAGCTGCTAATTCATACTACCCTGCGTCAACTCTACAAACTTTTAAAGAAATGTAATAAAACATTTTTCATCAAAGATGACCTCAAATATGTTCACATATTTTATGAAATAATTTTTTTTATAATAAAAATATGATAGATCGCTACCACGTTTGACAAGTGAGTTAAAGGCATCGGGTTATATTCTTGGTAGGGTAAAAAAAATGATCATTTGAGCTATCTATGATGGAGTTCAACTTTTTGCGGCGATGAATTAATGTCTGGACGATCTGACCTTTTGTAAAATGTATAGTGAGGCGAGGAAATGGTTTACTAGTACAGTCTTATCAAGGCTTGCTTGCCCTGGCTACAACCATAAGCTGCCATTGCCATATTTCATTAAATTATAGCGATAATATTTTTCTCTGCAAACATTGATATAATATTAGTAAATATATACTTCCTTAACAACCTTAATATGACTTTTTTTAATATCGTGTCTTACCACCCGTTCGGGTTGTATGCCTTTGTACTAATCACGCTAATGGGCTAGGAATTAGGAAGGTTTAATTAAGAAGTGTAACCGCATTTGCGTATATATAGAGAGAAAGTGGGAAACCATTTAGGAAAAACCACCCTCATTACACCCTCCTACCTGGATCGAACTGCGATCTCTCTGTCATCGGCAGTATAGTGTCTCTTGTGATAGTGACGCCTTAGACCATGCGGCCATTGAAGGGCGTGAAATGTTGTGTTATTTCCATATTTATTGAATATGGTTAGATATAAAAATCTAATTTTATTCTATACCCATGAACGTATTACTGGTTTTTAGTCCTTCATGGAAATATTATTTTAAACCTTATTTCCTGCACACACAAAAAATCTATGTGAACCACTTAATTCTCTCACATCTCAATCGTCCTCAAAACGAAACAGAGGACAGTAATAATAATAACAATAATAATTTATTATCTGGCCCAGCGCAACTGTGGGTGCAACAACAGGTGCATTCGTGTCGGGTGGTGAACTCTAGCAGTATCGTGTCGGGGAGTGTTGCTATAGAATAGTAATCAAAGCATATTAAAACGGTACCTTTTGTATGCTTGTCACCATTTGACAAATCATAGATAGGTTCTGTACTATATACCACGCGTGGGAATGTATTTCCGTTGAAACATGACCAATGCATAGATTGTTCTATGCACTGAATGATGAGAACATAATATCACAGATAGCTCTGCTTTCCGCGATAGTAATAATAATAATATTTAGCACCGCGTCTTACTACCCGTTCGGGCTATACCCTTTAAATACTAATTACTCTAATGGATTAGGAATTGGGAAGGTTTAATCAGAGGAATAGAACCCGCATTTACGTGTAGGGAGAGTGGAAAACCATTTAGGAAACACCACCCCCAGTTCACTCGACCGAGGTTCGAACCTCGATCTCCCCGTCCTCAGCAGTAGAGCTCAACACGACAAGCGCGTTAGCCAACTACGCCACCGAGGCGGGTCCGCGATAGTACTCCACGCCACGGCACAGCACCGATTACCAACAAAACACCATGCTCAGACCAAACCAGAATTTGCACTATGAAGTAGCCAGTAACATACATCATAGATTGAATGGCAACAGAGAGTTTGTCCATGGCCTGGCACTGTGCTTGTTAGATTACACAATCAATTTGCAGTCTTAAGACACTTGTCAGCCTCGCGATGTTTCTTGTCTTTCGATTTATTGACCCCTCTACCACAAATCCACACCTCCCTATACTTCCCTTAATTTTCTACAACCTCAAGGATCGTCAAATGATTTCTTTCTATTCATCCGATGATGGGCATGCACTCAGCTCTTCGGCTGGTTAGTGCTGTCTACACCATTTGATAGAAAGCCTATGTGCTAGGGGAGCTCAGAAAGTGTGGTGGTTCCCTGTTGCCATCCACACTTAATTTCTATAAGCGTGCACAAAAGGGCCTGCCAATTTTGTCAGAACGGTATTTTCTCATACCTTCCAGGGGTCTTTTACATACCACACAATCGACATAGGACCGACGGGCTTACTTCCCCTCCGAAGGAAGTTGTGCTACTGACTTTTAACGCTCAAGAAAAATTCGTCGACTTCGAGATGAGAAATTTACCTAAACCGAACGGATAGTAAGACGTAATTTAAAAAAAAAATTACCCCAATTCCATTGAGGTCGATTATTTAGTTTTACCCATACATATTTAAACTCGAAATTTGAATGTCAATCAATACTTCTTTCGACCTAATCTGCTTTAGCTATTTTATGTTTCTATCATTGTGAGCTTACGGGGAGAGAAATAGGATTAGAAAGTGTGAAATAGAAAAGGAAATGGATGACAAGACGTTAGCTTCGGCTCTGCTTCTTCTTGTTTCGCCCAAGTTAGCCATTTTCTTTTAGCGTTAAACTTCCTTCGAGACGCATAGGAAGGAACCCATCAAGTCCAACTGATTTCACACATCATTCCACGGAGTAGCACCGAAACTTTCCCGCCGGAAACTTTGGTGGTTAACTGTAATAAAATACACGAGCATGAGTACTTGACGAAATTAATCATATTCCTCCCCCCTCCTTCCCCACCTTCCGCCTCAACCACACATTTTTTAAAAGCTTTATTCTACTCTATTTTATCTTGGAGACTTGTCAAAACTTCATACAAAATTTTGAGAATAATTGAGACGAGTTTTGGCTTCGTTTATTTGATATACTCGGTAACTATATTTTTTAAATGCTAGTGATAGAACTACAGGTTGATTTCCATAGTAAGCTCTTTATTTGAAAACTGGTAACTCATGTTGCCTAAATGCCGAAAAAAAATTACAATAATTGTATTACATATATTTTTTTAACACTGCGTCTTAATACCCGTTTGGGCTATACGCCTAGCTACTAATTACGCTAAAGGGTTAAGGATGAGAAAGGTTAAATTTAGAGGAAGTGTACTAGCATTTTTGTGAATAGAGTGGAAAATCACACTCGGTACACCCAACTCGGATCGAACCACAATATCATCGTTATCAGCAGTTTAATTTATTGAAAGAGTAACACCTTAGACCATGCAACCACCAAAGTGGGTACATTCTTAGTTAATAAATCAGAATGCAAGTTTTAGTGACTCTCAATCAATGTTGGTGATTGAAAGTGAGCTTCCTATAAAAAATATTAAAAATTGCAGCACCACTTCTTACTACCCGTTCGAGCTATACGCTTGAGTACTAATTACGTTAATGGGCTGGGAATTGGAAAGGTTGAATTTAGAGGACGTGAACCCACATTTGTGCGGAGGGAGGGTGGAAAACCATTTAGGAAAAACTTTCACGAGAGGCGTACCAGAAATTCTTCTTAGGGGAGGAGTGGGGGTTCAAAGTAAAGAAGTTACAGGTCAAAAGTCAATCCAATCCATTATTAGTTTAAGACTCATATTTTGAACAGATTACTTTATGAAGCTATATATTCACAGACTGTATTGAGACATTGGATTATTTTCAACCACTGCTTTAAGGTGATTTAACATTGATAAATTATTGCTCTTTATTTAATATTTTATTTATAGACTACTTCATGTTCATCAGGGTAGGGTCCGGACCCGCTGGAACCCCCTCGTGTGTGCACCCCTGCAGTTCACCCGACCGAGATTCGAACCTCGTTCTCCCCTTCCTCGGCACTTTAGCTCAACACGAAACCAGTGCGTTAGTTAACTATGCCACCGAGACGGGTGAACTTTCTATACAAACCAGGGCTTATATTAGAATTACAGTATGAAGGCTAGTATCCGAGTCTGACAGCAATAAACGTTACTGGAATTTCTCTCATACATCCATACGTCAAGTCATGTGATCTGAAGCTGTCGTTTTTTGTAGATAATATACTTATAAAATAATAATATGGTTACCTTTATGCATCGTGTCTGATTATATGTCCGGGTTATCTGCATTTAAATATACTTGTTAGAAAATTACGAGGAAAGTAGAATGGCAAATAAAATCCACTTACATTTGTGTGGAGTGATCGTTAGAAACCATTTAGCATGTAGAGTGGAGGATGTAACCACAGCAACACATTTAATGTGGAAAAAAAAAACTCTCTCAGTGCATCTGACCACGATTCGAATCACCGACCTCTTTATTAACGGCAGCTGATTGGAACGTGAATCTAACGCTTTGGATAATGCGGCCACCTGTCTGGGTCTATCATTAGATTAATTCAAGGGTCAATTAGAGATTAAATTGGCCTGCTGAAGACGTGGGATCGGGGTTTGAATAACGGTCGGTTCTATTGAGGGTGGTTTTTCTTAAATGGTTCTCCACTCTCCTTCCAAGCAAATGCGGGTATTTTACCTCTCATTAGAGTAATTATCATATATGCGTAAAACCTGAACAGGTGGTAAGACGTACTAATAAAAAAAAGTTAGACATTAATAATTCATATTAAACCTTTTATCTATAATTATATGACTCTGAGAGCAAATTAAACTAAATATAATCAAAAAAAATTGCGTTGCTTTTGAATTAGTTATGCGTGCGACATTTCTTAGCACTACAATCATAGCCTCTTGGGATATCTAAGTATTTTATATTTACAAATATTTAATGTCATTTAATTCAACCAGTTATTGAGAGAAAATCTGTCTCTTCAGGGTGGTCTTCTTTATCTTTCAAAAAGACGTTCAAGCACTTCCTAGTTCAAAACGATCCTTCTTTATATATAAATGGTTTCCCCCTCTCTGCCATCTGTTGAAGTAAAGGAGAGGGGATGAACTGGTGGATGGAGGTGGGGGAGATGAAAGCTTCAGAGAACTATTTTAACTACGAGATAAGAACCGAATAAACAAAGAACGCCACTTCCCCCTCATGGAAGCAAAGAGGAGCGATGAAAGAGAGTAGCCAAGGGACGGAAGAAGGACGGGGATGAATGAGAAAAAGATATATCACTTCTTACATCTGAAATGAAATTATCGCCTCGTCGTGTTGACCTTTTTTTTTTTAAAAAAATAAAGTTTGAATCAGTTTGCAATGTAAAAAAATTATTATTTTTTGTTTACCTTCACAACTCCACAATATTAATATTCCCAGCAACAGGACGAGTTGGCTTAGAACCACCACGTTTGACTGGTCCGAAAATACGTTGTCTTCTTTGTTCCGCTTCTTAATATTCATTTAACCCTCTTAGGTGGCCGCATGGTCTAAGTCGCTACTCTTGCAATAGATTAGACTGCCGATGACTGGGAGATCGAGGTTCGATCCTTGTCGGGTGTGCTGAAGGGGGTTTATCCACAAGGGTTTCCCACTCTCTCTCTCCACGAAATTGAGCGTACACTTCATCTAAATTAAACCTTTCTTATCCTTAATACATTAACGTAATTAGTTCATAAGCATATAATCCTAGGGGATAGTAAGACATAATGTTAAATATATATAAAATATGTATTTAGAATATTTGAGGTAACGATGAGGAAGATATAAAAAGCGTGGTGGAAAATTGTTAAACCAAACGCCAGCTCAGTATACCGGACTGGGATTCGAACCTTGATCTTATCATTGCAGTCAAACAAGTCTAGACGGCCTGATTTTTAGTACACGTGCACTCCGATGCGATTTACTATTTTAATTTGAGAACTATTATTATAATAATAATAAAATGTCGGTTAATTTACCCCGACATTTTGAACAAACCTCTGCTTGGAATATGAACTGACATCTTATATCTCAACGAGAAAAATATAGAATACCCGATATTATATATAGATGTATCGATAAACATATCTCGCTTCAGCGTGAATGGAGCGGGGTGGGTAACCTCGTCTCCTCAACCCGGGGAAGCGGTGGTTGGATGGGCGGGCGGCCGGGAGACTGGTAGTCATGGCAACGAGGGCCACGACGCTGCCGTCGCCACCCCAGGACGGTAGGCGCCGGTTATTGTGTCCTATACTCGTTTTCTTGTTGGCCGTCATCTCGAGAAAGCGACGAGACTGTTGACTCGGGACTCAGGAAAGGGGTTGGGAGGGTGGGGGTGAAATTTAACTCCTAACACACACACACACACACCCCTTAACCCAACTATCCCGAACACCCCTTAATATTCGTGCAGCCACGTGCGAGGCTGAGCAACACTGGGGGATTTTTTTAATATACATTTTTTATTGGAGTATTCAATGTGCACTTATTAAACTAATTTATATCATAAGTAAATATCTCCTGATAGGATAACTAGGCGAGGAGTGTATAAATAGTAAATATCTTCATCTTATCAACATCAACCGGAATAGAACCAGGGTTCCTTATAATATTTACCGACCATTTTGACCACGTAGCCCGGAGCTGTGCTCTAGAATCGCTATGAGATAACGGAGCTATGTGGTGGGAACTCGATGTGGTTTTTTCTGTGACCAAAGCTCTATTTTCTCATGAAACATAAATCCTTGGGAAATGATGTAGCGTGGTTGGCAGAGCTTAGCTCTAATATTGCGTCATAAATTAAACAAAGTGGTTTTTAGTTGGTTTTTTTTTTCACAGCTCATCTTAAACTAATGCGGTTGGAACGACAAAGGTAGAATTATACATTGTATTATCGTGGAATAATACCAGTGTAAGCCGAGCTAGTTAAAACTGTACCTGTGATATGTTCTCCCACACTCTGTCTCCATTTGACCAGCTTAATGCTTAACTTGACAACACTTCACGCCATTCCACCGGAACTCAGAGGAAGGGTACCCGCATTTGTATGAAGGGAGAGTGTAAAATAATTTAACGCCCAAACGGGATTGTAGCTCCGACCTTCTTGTCACTAGAAAACCAGAGCAGACAAGGTTGATGCCTTGGTCAGTGGGCTCATACATGTGAGGCTAATTTATTTTGTTTTAAATTTCTTGAAGTACCTTAATTAATATAGTTTGTATTTATGTTGGTTTTTTAAGGCGCTTAGCATAAGCTAAGGGCTGTCGTTCACGTCACTTGAGTACTTATAATCGTTGGTACCCTACTTTGATGGCATAAAAAAAAATATTGTCACATTTCTTAAGAGAATTTATAGTCACTTGAGGGTGACCTGGCGGTCTAGGGGTAAGGTGTCAGACTTCTGTGCTGGCGGCCGGGGTTCAATCCTCGGTCACGGCACAGATTTATCTGATTACCAAACCCTTCCGTCACCTCTGACAAGACACATTGTGAATGTGGGGAAGCCAGGCTTCCACCGTGGTTCGGATCCCACGTTAAACTGTAGGTCCTCCATTTCATCTCACAATCACCCTACCATTACACATTAGCGTAAGTGCGTATAACCCGAACGGGTAGTAAGACGCGGTGCTAATAATAATAATAATAATAATAATAATAATAATATAGTCACTTGATACCCGAAGAATTATTAAAATACCAAGGGATTGAATAGATTTACTGACTTGAAAATATTGTTTCATTTTTGCAGCTCTTTGAACCCCCTCCCCTATCCCTCACTCCCACCTCTATCGGATATAGGCTATCAATGGTACCCTCGAATTAACTCCCTATGAAATGGTGGCAAAATGCCAACAATTTATTTCATATTTACTTTTAAAAAAAGTTCGTTTAGCGAGAAAGGTGTGGTTATTTTGATAAATTTTGTACATACAGGAAAATAAAATCTGGACAGATCTTTTTTTGTATAGATTTTTTTTTCTTTCTAATGTCCGGCTATGGCCCATTTCACTGGATCTGTTTACGTTCCTCTTGGAATCAAACACGTCCCCATCGGCTTGTGGTCTTCCACTAGAACCACTTTGGCACCGGAACGAGAAATTAATACAACTTCTTCATTAGAGCAGGGAAAGGTAAAATAAAAATAGGATAATTATTGAATTAGTAAAGGTGCACTCGGGGGTCGTTCATAACCACATGACGCTTTGAGGGGGGGAGGGGGATCTCTAATTTCTACATGGTGTTATATGGGGGGAGGTGGTGGGGCTCTGAAAAGGTAAGAAAAAAGCGCTACGTGGTTTATGGACGACTCCTTACCGGTGACGTAGAGGAAATTATAGAAAAGAATTCAACCGACACGTTAGCCTAATCGGTAGCGTATTTGTCTACCGAGCTATAAGAGTATCGGATTTTATTTCTATCATAGCCGAAAAATGTATCATTGGTTAAATGTAGGTTTCCCTTTTCACAGTGATGAATTAACGACCGAGGGCTTGATGTTGTGTCTGTTCTAGATTTAAGTTAGTTTATAAGTCGTGTGCTGATACAATCACTCGGTTCAGAAAGTACACGTTAAATAACTTGAATAATAAGATATGACTGCCTATGTTAGTCTTATTTATTTTTTACTTGTCGATTTTTAAAGATCTAACATTGAACAAACAAAAAAATTCTTAAATAAATACAAAAATATCCCATTTTTTTTTCTACGACCTAGGTTATTTAGTTTATTTAAAAAAATGTTTTAAAAGAATATTACTGCCAATATATAGATTACAAATTATGTTTTTTGATTTTTTTTAATCATATGGGATATATAACCGGGGAAGAACATGACATTCAGGTTATGTTTGGTTGTATTATGTGTAGCCTACTAACTGTTCTGGCGGAACAGAACGTTGCCCAGGGTACACCATAGGAGGTTGTCTACACGTCATACCCGTAATGAGATGACAATGATTATGAAGTTGTGGAGCCGGAAGGGGGGGGGGGTGGAGTAGCCTCAACCTAACTTAAGCCTAATTTACCAAACCATGGTGACCGTTGGGATAATTCCCCTTAAGATAAAAAAATACCCAAGGTACCAACTGCGAATCGAGCCCTGGACACTTAGACTTGTGGCTAGGTGAAAAGACCACTACACCACGTGGCTGGTAACAAAAGTCTGTTTAAACATATGTCTATCTAAAATAGAAAACAATATTTTTTAATGCATGTCAATGCTGTCCAGGTGCAAATAGTAGAGGTAGTGTGTATTTTCGTTAGCGGAAGAGAATAAATGCTATCAACATATAAGTAAAAGAGGCCTCACAGAGTTGACTGATCATTCTCCTTCCTCTATTTCTATTTAGTACATTGACGTCTAAGGGCCGGCCTTATGATTACCGGATAAGTATTGCTATTGGGAGGTTAAAGTTTTCTACCAGATAAAAGTCACTTGAATCTTTTACGCGTCTTATGAATTGAATTTATCTGCCAGATAGCTATCTGTAGGATAAATATATTTTTATTCAGAACACGCAAGGTTGGTACTGTTTTTACTGGTGCGCGCATGCGTATAAACCCTGCTGATAGCGCTACAATCTAGCGAGTGATGAGAACGCTCAATATTTGTTAAATAATGGCGGCTAAACGAGTGCGAGTAATCAGATGGCGTCACGTGGGCTCAGAAGCTAAGGTGTCTTGCAAGTATTATTTCGGTGTCTGCCAAAATGTGGGCAATAGTTGGGTACAACGTTTACAAAATTTCATTTATTGTGCTCACATTTTGATAATTTGTTCTTATATAAATATAACTCTACAAATAGCTTGTCAGCTTATATAAAAGTGAATTAAATGTTTTAACTTTATATAGTTAGAACCCGGGACTGTGCTTAGTAAACACGTGAACCGAGATTTTAACCTAAAAACCGATTCTGATTGGCAAAACCTCTTTAAAAACAACGCGTCACTATGGCAACAACAATTTTAACTTCCAGATAGAATTTATCGGGTACTTAAACCTCCCGACCAAAATGTGAGGGATAAATATATTTTATCTGTCAGATAAATGCTATCTGGCAGTCATAAGACGCACATTTAACTTATCCACCAGATATAAATATTTAGCTACCAGATTAATATTTATCCAGGACTCATAGGACTGCCGCTAGGTGGTGTAGGGCTAAGAGTACTTTAGATGTATCAAGTTGAGATGCAGACCGCTTCGAAAAACAGCATCGAGTTTCATAATGTCGTTAAATTATATAAACAACACGCCTTTGAAAATAAGCTACTGTCATAATGCACGTCCGTAATATCTGCATATTTGTAATAATGGGATACGAACGAAGACGGTATAATTTTAAGGGTGTGTACCATGAATTTAATAAAAGGGAGGGGGGATTATTTAGAGGAAAACCACCTCACTATACCAAACAAGATGAAATTGCTAATAATATTGAAATCATAAAAGCTTGACTGTTTCTAAATCTAACATAGGCCTATTTTGCAATCAGCCTTTCATCCTGCACTGGATTAAGCAATGTTTAAGGCGCTATAATTGCATTGCATAAGGCTATCGATAACTGGTAGGTTGAAGTTCAAATATTAGCTGGATACACTGTGGTTCTCATATTCTCTTTCCACTTCTAAATTACCCTTATTATTATTTAAATCGAGCCTTTAATAGCCCGTGTGTTAAGTGTAATAATTAAAAACGAATACATTTCCATTTGTTTTAAATATGCGTGAGTTAAAATACACACAAATAGAGGAAACCAAAAATGTACTTAGTTCATAACTGCATTGGCGGGCATATGCGGTAAAGCGTCAACCTCGTCGAGTCTGATTCGAGGGTAACGAGGATGTTGGGGTTCGAATCCCGGTTGGATGTGCTGAGAGTTTTTTTTATAGATGGTTTCTTTAGTTTCCTCCCTATCCCCCAGCTCACACGCAAATGTGGCTACATTTACTATTAATTATACCCTACTTTTCCGTATCCTAATAGCTTAAAATATTAGGTTAGCCTGGATGGATATTAATAAGCGATGTGCGCGCGCGCGCGCGCGCACACACACACACACACAAACATACACCACAAATAAACTGGTTTCCTTTGTTTTAAATCCTTGCAAGTAATCGAATAGATCTGTGTGTGATAATTACTTATTTATATCTGTCTGTGTGAGTCTCTTTGTTCCATTAAACAAACGAATAACTCAATTGGGTCATTAGTATCGATTAGACTCTGTTTCAATATTGAACGTCGTATTCCTGTAAATTAAGTTTGAATCTGGCACAAGTCCCATTTGCGCTCCTAATTCTCCTCTCTTTTAACGTTCATATTTCATCGCCGTTGTCACAAACGTACTTTGCAGTTCATTTTCTATAAAAAATAGTAATTCTAAGCTCGTCATGCGCCATAAAAATAATGATCATATTAAATATTTTCTATATTTCATATTATTTGTGCTCTTATAAATTTCCGGGTTGGAATACGCTGTTACTTTTACTTAAAAAATTATTCGAGAAGACAACGTAACTTATTTTCTTAGGAAGAAAGAGGATTCAAATATTATTAGATGACTTGAAGGAAAGAAGAAAATTCTGAGAGCTATAGGAGGAGGTGTGTTGGTGTTATAAGTTCACTGTCCTAAGACAGAATACATAATATAATCAAGTTATTAATTTAAAATAAAAATTGAGATTGATTTGAAAATGATTTGCTGTTAAAGATTGCTTGTGAATTTATTTTGAGGTTAAATAATTAATTTTTAATATCTAAATTTACAAGTTAATTTTTGTGTAAGGTTAAGTTTATGGAAACAATATTTGCCTTTAGCTATGTGTATTTATACCAGCATTAGTCATTACAAAAACAGTAAAATAATTTAATTTTAAAGTAATTTTTTTAAACATTCTTCGAATCATCTAATATTAGAGGAACAACATAATGTGTCTTGTAAAGAAAAAACGTATTATGTGAGTTTTATAAACATTTTAACACAATTGATTGGCTTTTTAATTTTTCTAATGGGTTTCTTAGTGTTTTAACGAGTCAATATAATTGATTCATTAATTTGGTTATTACTTCATAAATGTTCATTCCGGAATTAAAATCCATGTATTAAATAAAGCCTTATGAGGTACAGTATCAATGTAGACTCACCTCAGTGGCCGCATGGTCAAAGGCATTACTGTCCCAATAGAATAGACTGCCGATGATGGGTATATTGGGGTTCAATACAAGTCGGATGTATTTAGGATGATTTTCCCTTAATGGTTCACCACTCTTATTATTATTATTATTATTATTATTATTATTATTATTATTATTATTATTAGCACCGCGTCTTACTACCCGTTCGGGTTATANCTAGACTGACGTATTGATTCATATGTCCACTGTTACAGGTATCCCGTATAGTTATTATTATTATTATTAGCACCACGTCATACTACCCGTTCGGGTTATACGCACTTACGCTAATGTGTAATGTTAGGGTGATTGTGAGATGAAATGGAGGACCTACAGTTTAACGTGGAATCCGAACCACGGTGGAGGCCTGGAATTCCCCACATTCACAAGATGTTTCGTCAGAGGTGAAGGAAGGGTTTGGTAATCAGATATATCTGTGCCGGGACCGAGGATTGAACCCCGGACCCCCAGAACAGAAGTCCGACACCTTACTCCTAGACCACCAGGTCACCTACTTCACCACTCTTCATCTGCGCAAATGCGTGTACACCTCGCCTAAAATCAAATCTTTCTAATTCCTAACACGTTAGCGTAATCAGTACTTGGTGTACAACCCGAACGGGTAGTAAGACAACGTAATATATAAATATCGATATAGTATAAGAACACGTTAGGAAGAATAGTATATTATGACAGTTACTAAATATGTTAAAACTACTTTAATATATTCATACGCCAAGTCACGTATTCTGAAGTTGTTGCTTTTGATATTTACTCGTAGTATAAATACGGATATGATAAAGGAACCAACATTAAAAAGTGTAACGTTGTAACCACGTGGTTAGGCTTGAAGACTCTATTTTACGTCTGGTTTGCCGGTGACAGAGAGGTCAGGGTTCAAACCCTGGTCGGACGTACACACGTTTTTTTCTTAACCAGTTTACCAATCTCCTCTCACATAAATACGGGTACATTTATTTTATATTTTACCTTTCTCATCCCTTCTCAATTTGTGTAATTAAATGTGTATAAGCTAGACGGGAAGTATGACGTGAAGTAAACAAAAAATATAACTAATAATGTTTCAATTTATCATAAACATGTCACATTTTACTATAGTTGGATATATTAAAATAAACACACATCGCCAAAGTTTTACTTACTTACTTGACTTAATACATTGCATTGAAACTCAATAATTCATTACCAAATTTAACTATCATTAATAATAAATATATTTTATATTGGTTTTAATTTTATAAAAAGTGACCCACTTCGTCGGTAAAATGATCTGAGGCATCACTATCGCTATAGATTGAATTGTCAATGACGGGGAGGAATTGGGGTTCAAAACCTGGTCGGGTGTATTGAGGGTGGGTTTTCCTATATGGTTTCCCACTCTTTATACAAGAAAATGCGGGTACATTTCCCTTAAAACTCAACCTTTTCCATGCCTAGCGTATTGATCATATATAAGTATGTGCCTAGCGGGTAATGAAACGCTATCATATAAAATAAATATTTTTGATAGGTTTTATTCCTAATTATGACATCCTACGTGTTTATTTTACTCTACTGACTGTCGGCCGACTTTTGAATAAAGTAAATTAGGCCAAGTCGGGAAACTACCCCTCCTACCATTACTTACTCCTTGCCTGAGTGAGTCACAAACACCCACTTCTACTAGACCGACAAAACCAATGTGTGGTCTCAAAACATGGCTCTTTTTCCTACTAAGTGAGTGTTTGTGTGCGGGGCAAGGGGTTTAGGGGGGTGGGGGTAAGAGAAAGGAGAAAGCGGTGTTGCATCAAAACGTTTAGCTAGATGCATTCTACTTTAAATCCTAGCTCACTAATGATTATTTTTTTAATTAAATGTAAACACAAGGTATATATTATTTTATTAGCACTGCATCTTACTACTAATTCAGGCTATAAGTTTATTAATTAATTACGCTAATGAGCTAAGGATGAGGAAGGTTGAATTTAGAGGAAGTATGAATGCATTTTCGTGGATAAAGAGTGGGAAACCATTTAGGAAAAAACCACCATCAATACACACGACCAGGATTGAACCACGAACTCCCTGTACTCGGCAGTTTAGTCCATTGCGAGTATAGTGCCTTATACCATGCGGCCACCAAAGCGGGTCACATGGTATATTAATGGTGCCGTCTACTTGAACGGAAATACCCTCAGACTGTGGTATTACTTATTATGATAATGGTAGGTGTCAAACATAAACACCACTAAGAGAATCCTTAATTTTCTTGTAATTTAAAAAAAAAAAGCTAAACATAGTTGAAAAATGACACCTGAACACGGGATTAGAATCCGCACCAAAGATAATTTTCATGTACCGTCCAATTTGAATTGAAATAGCCTTATCTGATTGCTAAAATAGCTACTAGATCTACTTTCACGCCAAGTCGCGTGATCCTTCAGATGTCACTCTTGATATATATTATCAATACTGCACCAAGTCCTATTACTTTTGGGGTTTCATTATTGGTTGTTTGTGGTTTCACCAAGATCAACCATAGTAGCCCCAGGGGTGCACATACATACATATAGAGAAGTAAAAAGAAAAAGGATGTAAATAGAAGTATTGCAATTTAATTAAACAACATGATACATGATAAATATTTAGCACGTAATCTCAATAAGAACAGTCTATACAAACTAAGTAAGATTTTAGGTAGCATTGCCTAAGTCTAGGCCAACAAGGGGCGTGAGGCGCCAGAAGGACTAACTCAGACAATTGAGTTACGTTACTGGTCCCTCAATCACAAGGCATGTTGGCTGCGCACGTTTAGTTATGACTTACATAGGGCAAGTTCAAGTCCCGTTACATACGAGGGCCTAGAATACAGACCAAACCCCTTACAAGAGGCTCAACCAATTTACATAGGTATATTTAAACCTACGGGCCATGCCCGGTCGGGAACAC